>PVLC010006328.1:0-70212 GCA_004027655.1 Graphiurus murinus | reverse complement strand
AAATGTTCCACATCATTGGCAATCAGGGAGATGCAAATCAAAACTACCCTGAGATTTCACCTAACTCCAGTCAGAATGGCAATCATAAAAAACACGAACAACAACACCTGCTGGCGAGGATGTGGAGAAGTGGGAACCCTAATACATTGTTGGTGGGAGTGCAAACTTGTGCAACCACTGTGGAAAACAGTATGGAGGACCCTCAGACGAATGGGAATGAACCTACCATATGACCCAGCAATTCCACTACTGGGTATATACCCAAAAGAATGGAAACCAAACTATCAGACCGATGCATGTGTATCTATGTTTAAAATTATCTTAAAAGAACTCTGTCTAACCTTATTATTTTGTGATAAGCACAAATCTTAGAAAAGACTCTTGTTTTCCATTTGAATTCTTTCCAGCAGATGCCACCAAGTTATAAAGTGACAGATTTATAACAATCACAGAATTATCTTCTCATTTTAAAAGAAAATGTAGGTTGTTGCTACCTTTCATTTTCTCTCCAAATTCTGAAGGAACACAGATTCAAAGAAAACTTTCTCAATGTAGGACAGATAATTAGTATATTTTCAGTTCTCCTCAGTTTATGCCTAGTCCTTTATAAAACTTCTAAGAACACTATTCAATAGCATTTTTCTGAAGTATCATAAGCTCTTATGTCCATTACCAATTATAATGGCTATATTATATATGGCATATCAACATTCAGTCCCAAATCACCATTACCTCTGAACAGATTGTTTTCCTGCAATTAGATGCTGTATACTAAGCTATCTAAGAAAGTCAACCTCAGTCCTGTGTATCCAGACCCTATTTAACAGAATTGTTGCAAAGGTAAATGAGCAAAAAAGGATCTATGAGCACTGTGGGTGGAAAGAAGCAATGCTATTATATAGAGATAGGGAATTATAATAAAAAATAATAGTCATCAGATCTGACCTGATTGAAATTGAACAGCAGAACCAAAACCAAATTCACAAATATCGTATGTACAGTTGCCAGATTAATCCAACCCCATACTTCAGAGTTCAGTTTATATATGACCTTAACCACAAGGCATTCACTAACCCTCTCAGCTGGAAAGAATATTAGCCTTCACTACACTGCCATGACCTGGAAAGATATTAGCCTTCACTAAATTCCCATGACCAGTTTGTTCTGCATTTTTCTTATCAAATTTTAGCACATTAAACTTTTTACTTTCGTTTAAATGTCTTACAAAGAAAATGAAAATATTAATAAAATGAAAAGTAATAAAATTGTTAATTTTTGATTGTCAATGTATGCACGGAATAATTTGTCCTATTTTTTTGGCAGTGCTGAGGATGGCACCCAGAGCCTTGCACATGTTAGGCAAGTGCTACCACTGAGCTACATCCCCAGCCCTCCTTTCAATCTTTACTCATTTTATTCCACAAAATATTTGAGGATTCCTCAAATATTTCAACAAACATTGGTTACATGAATGGGGGTAGAATTAACCTTTTGAAATTCAAGAAAGCATGTAATATTAAGTCTGTCATATATTTTCCAGAGAGAATAAAAGCTAAACTACTTTTTAGTTTAGCTAGAAGTCATAAGCATAAACGTGCCCTTCATTCTGAGTCTGTACTAAGTTCTACTTGGTAACTATTTAGTGCCATCTTACAACTATTTCAAGTGGGATTCTTTCATGGTGCACATATTTTTAAAATATTGTCAGCTGTGCCCAGGATAGTTACAGAACTTCCACAGCAAATGCTCCTTGTTGAAATCCAAGGTTATTAATAATGGCAAGTCATTTGGATACTTTAATGTCCAGCACTATTTCCATTAGTTAATATGTATTTTTAACATCACAGTGCCTAACTACAATTGTAGTGTAGATTTTCTTGTGTTGCAGTTTCTCCACTGGATTATGCCATCCTAAGTCTTTGGAGGTCTTGTTAAAAATGTTAAGAGGGAAACTTCTGTAGATAAAGGTCACATAGTTAATCAAAAGGATCTTTAATGTCATGGCCAAACCTTTTCCTCTACCCCTTTTTAAATATGTAGAGGTCATTCCATAAGTTTTCTTCTACACTCTTACCCTCTTGGCCCTACTTGCGTACTTGACTATGAATAAAGGGGTTCAAAGAAAGAAAATGTGATAAGAACATTAAAAAATCTCTTCAGAGTCATGCACACCCCAACCAATCCTAGATAATGAAATGATGTCCAAAAATTCTGTTGCCGTAACTTGTTAGTTTTGTATCTTTAGTAAAAGTAATGAAAATATCTCCTTATAATAAAGCATTAATAATGTATCTACCCAGACACTTAGGGAAAACATTAATTGAGTAATGTACAGTTTTTTTTTTCAGTTTTGTTTATTGATGCATCCCCAAAACTAGAAAGCAAAACAGCTGTGCAATAATTATTTCTGAATACTTAGTGAGGCTCACCGCAACTTAGTGAGACCCTGTTTCAAAATAAAGAATAAAAAATAGGACTGGGCCTGTAGCTCAGAGGTAGAATGCCCCTGAGTTCAATCCCCAGTACTGCAAAAAATATTTCTGAATAAAGGCACAAATGAATACGTTCTGCCAAAACACTCTAAGCATCACAGACTATTTTTCAGTTGTTTTGAAGATAGAGATACTAAGCATCTGTTCTAATTTTTATTAGGCAAATCCTATCAGGTGCTTCTACAAATTTTCCATAACAATTCTGGGTATTTCTGAGAATATATGAGAATCTGATAAAATCATCTTTTGCTTTTGAATTTGCCAGACCTAATTTTGTTTTCCTTTTCTCTCCACACCATCTCCCCCTCAAAACTGTCCTTCTACAAACCCCATTAAAAACAGAGTGCTGTGTGCATGTATATCTCGATCACTCTGAACTTCATCATGAAAAATTATCTCCTTGGAAAAACTGGAATCTAAGACTCTGATTTAAAAATCATCAGGCCTCTGAAAAGGGTCAACATTCTCATACATGGGTATATAATTATTTGTAACTCTAATTGTAAACTGCCCCACCTCCAGTTTTTGTTTTCTTTTGGAACAGAAACCTGAACTACTAGGGACCTGAATTAGAGAGACAGGTGGACTGTCAGCTCAGAAAGTGGCTTCTGAGCCTTGTCCCTGAGGATCTGTGCCCAGGATAGCATAACTAACATCAGGGAGAACTAGAGAAGGTCATGTACTAGGTGACTAGAAGCCCTCCTTTTGAACTTAGATCATGACCTGCCCTTTCAATTTGGCACAAATAGAAATTTTTACTTTAAAATCCTATAGAGTACACAGGATACCTAATGATCTGACTCCTGTTAGTGGCCTAATTTCCAGGCACTCTTTCCATGTACCATGCATCACCATCCTTTGGCATTCTTTGCTCCATACTCTCAAAGAAATAAGGGTTAGGGTAGAATATCTCAGGGATACATCAAATGAGTAAGGTAGCTGTTTTAGAGCAGGTAGTCTCATTGGTCCCCTCACCATGCCCAGTGATTAGGATGAAAGCTTGAGTCTGGGGGACTTGAATGAAGATCTCTTAAACACTGTGAATCAGAATTAAATGCTTTCTCCTTTCTGCTGCCACAGTGCTTTGTTTGACACTCTATATTTCAAAGCTTACCGTGCTCTGCATCATATTATCCTTTTCTGTGAACACGGATATATCTCCCACTGGATCATAGTCTTTTGTGTGTGTGGTGCTGAGGATAAATCTAAGTTCTTGCATGTGCAAAACTCCCACTCTCCCACTCAGCTACATTTCCAACCCCAGATTGCAATCTTGAAGACACAGTTGAATTTCCCACAATACGTACAATATGTGGGTACAACCAAACTGAATATTTACTCTTTTTTAAATTTTTTTATTGGTGCACTGTAATCATACATCTTTGTTAGGTACAAGCTGATAAAGGCATACAGGTACACATCTCTCATTTAACCCTTCCCCAATTCCCACCCCACTACATCCCCTTCCCTCCTTCTCAAGTTCAGTTTAGTGATTGACTTTAATATGTTTGTGAAAGTACATCATGTGCATTAGAGTGTTTCCCTCCCCCCTCCGCATCACCTTCAGTTAAGTCACCTTCTTTGCTCATCTAAGGTTTCTCCTACTTCATCTAGAGTCCCTCTTATGTCCCACTTTCTCCCTAGCTTCCACATATTAGGGAGAACATATGATTTTTTACTTTTTGTGACTGACTAATCTCACTTAGCATAATGTGTTCTTACAACTAAGAAAACAACCCACTCAAAACATGGACAAAGGATCTAAATAGACACTTCACAAACGAAGAAATACAAATGGCCAATAAATGTATGAGGAAATGTTCAACATTGTTAGCAATCAGAGAGATGCAAATCAAAACTACCTTGAGATTTCACCTAACCCCAATCATAATGGCAATCATCAAGAACACGAACAACAACAAATGCTGGCGAGGGTGTGGAGAAGTGGGAACCCTAATACATCGTTAGTGGGATTGCAAATTAGTGCAACCACTTTGGAAAACAGTATGGAGGATCCTCAGACAAATGGGAATGAACCTACCATAGGATCCAGCAATACTACTTCTGGGTGTCTATCCAAAAGAATGGAAACCAAACTACCAGACTGATGCATGCATATCTATCTTTATAGCTGCACAATTAACGATTGCCAAACATCAACAGACGAATGGATTACAAAACTCTGGGATATGTACACAATGGAATTTTACTCAGCCATAAAGAAGAACAAAATCATGTCATTTGCAGAGAAGTGGATGAATGTTTACTCTTTAGTTGTTTAAAAAAAAAAAGGAAGATTTTGCAGTAAGACCTAAATGGGTAGCCTTTTGGGAAGGATTCAGGTCTCACTCTCTGTGACTGTCCTGCCTCCACCCTTGGCAATCTAAATTCCAGATACCACTGGAAAGAGATATATAAAAATATGAGGAGATGCAGGCAAATAGAGGGTTCTATATTCAGAATTAGCTCATGGTTATTGAATACTCATTTGACTGATGAGGAGATAGAGACTCAAATAGCTTTCCCTAGCCTTCCAAATGTCACACAATTACACAGCTAGTAAGTGGTTCTGCCAGGACTGAAATTCAAGCTCCTGACACGAAGTCAAAATCCCTTTCTACAAACACCGAAACATTCGGTTGAACTCCTCTCACTCTGCTTTATAATGTACCTAGCTGCTTAATCAGCAACATTCTGTGTATTCCCTGTTGGGAAGAAGTTAAATATTCTGAATACATGAGGCACATTCTACGTACATATTTGTTTCCAGGTATAAATATTCGTATGACTCTTTATATTCTTTTTATATGTTTGTGTATTTGATGTAGTCATGTATTCAGAATACTTATGTATATGTGTGTGCATTTATTTTATTTTTATCCATGCACTTATGTGTTTTTTTATTTTATAGGGTTATGAAACTCTTATCCTCAATGGTATTAAGATGAGAGCACATCAGTTGATTATACCTTAATTTCCTACAGGATTTCCGAGGATTTCAGCTTAAAATAGGTCTTGCATATCAATTAAATTGACCTCAGCTCTCAGCTCTTGTGCTACTGGAGGAGAAGACAGAGAGAGTATCTGTGTGAAGGAACAAATTGCTGAGTTTCAGAAACACCTCCAAGTCAACAGAAGCCTCAGCTACAAGAATGGGGGTTGGGGAGAAAACCCAAGCTACCTAAGTTTCAAAGAGAACGGCACAAACAAGCTTAGGAGCAAGCAAGAAGTACTGTGATGCCAAGAAAGAACAAGGGGCCTCAGAGGTTTCAAGAGCTCAGGCTGGCCCAGAGGAATGGCAGCGGAACCCAGAGAAAGAGCCAACATGAAGGAGCTGACACTTGCCACCCTGAAAGCGATGCAGGACCAGTGGACCTTTTCAAAAGCACACAGGAAAACCTCATTGAGGCACTGATGAACGTAGCCCAGGAACTGCAAGTAACCCTGAGAGAGGAAAACTGTTGAATGAACATCATGGAGCAGATAATAAGTATGAGTGAGGACAAAAATTGAGCTTCGGTTTCAAAAGTAAAAAAAAATATAAGCAAATGGCTTTTTCTTGAAAACACATCAAGGCAGTATGATTTGCAAGTGTCTGGTATCCCTGAAGGTACCAAAAATGAGAGTAATCTTAAAACCATTATTATTTAAAAAATACTTTCCAAAGCTAAACATAGATCTCAACTTATATACAGGGAGAATTTATAGATCCCGAATCAAATATACCTCTCAAACTGAAAATCCATGACAGAAAATTATACAGTTCTTAAATGTGACAGAAAATCATTCTGCGAACCACTCAGAGAAAAGAAGTGACTTTCAACAAGATAAAGATGGGAGAGGCTAAGGCAGGAGGATCAGGGGTTCATGTCTAGCCTCAGCAACTTTGTGAGACTCAGTTTCAAAAATAAAATAGAGCTGGGCACGTAGCTCAGAGGCAGAGTGCTCCTGGGTTCAATCCCCAGTAGCCCCCCCCCCAAAAAAAGCACAAGATAAAGATGGACATTAGAAACGGTGGAAAGGAGGCTGAATTGCTGAGTTTGGAGAAATTCTCACGCTGAAGCTCCTGGGTCTGAAACCCCAAGTAAACTACCCAGCCGAGCAAACAAACTTTTTAATTTGGAGAGGCGAGCCAAGTCTTTGTCAGTCAAGATGACTATGAGGCATTTGTCAGTAAACTACCAAGATACTGGCTTTCCCAAAAGCAGCCACAACCTGATGAGAAGGTGCTCCTATAGATAAGTGACGACAATATTGACTTTAGAACCCCAAGTTTCTTAATAGAATGTAGATCTTACTTTTATGATTAATTGCATTTTTGCCAGGATGATTAATGGAAAGGAAAGTAAAAATGTAACATTGCACAGAGTTGTTATTATATTTGTACTTATATATATAGACACACATGCATGCATATATACATATGTGTGTATGTATATGTATACACTCATACATACATAGTACATGGGAAAGTAGGATAAGAATAATTAAAAATGAAAATGGGATGGGAAAAGGATGATGAGAAGGAAGATGTGAGTACAGAAAGATAGTAACTCAGGGTGGGTGGGATAGGAAGACATTGAAATATTATGGATCAAATAGGAAAAATAATTTTGTCATCAATCTAAATACAATTAACTATACAAAGAGAGAAAGAAATACCCCCAAATGCTGCATGCATATGTTTTTCTATCACTTTAGCCTCACTATGATGTATATTTACAATGCATTAATAATAGTATATAAAAAAGAAATTACAGGTTTATTTACAGAAAGTTGTTCCCCACCCTCTCTCAAGGGCACATGGATCCTTTTGACCATGACCTAGGGCACAAAAGAAGGAGAATTCAAAGAGGTGCATGTACATTTAAATGATTGTCTGTTAAATGATATTTTTTGAAACAGATTGTAAATAGCGAGTTATGTCACAGGGATGAGTTTTTAAATTGCTAATTTGTGTTTTAGACATCTGTATTTAACTTTAATTATATAATTGGTTAATCATACAATAAATGGGATAAAAAGAGCCCAATTGTTGACTTCTATACTTTCCTTTGGATAGGTCATTAAAAGTAAATAGAAAGAGCCCAATAGTGCATTCCTGAGTGGAGTACTCTCCCCTCCTCTTCCTCACCCCCGATGCAAATCACTACAATTTAGACACACTGGACGCAAGTCAGACTTAGAAGCTGAAAAAGGTTTTCGTGGGACTGGCACTTTGAAGCATCCTGCCCTGGAGGGAGGGGGTCAGACCTGAACTACTAGAACTTTCTCTGGCTGCCTGCCCTAGGCACTGGGGCTGAGCCTATCTGATTTCCTTCTGGAGCCACCAAAGTCATCTAGTACAGGAAAAAGGGGATATGGGAATATGGTGCAGCCTACCATCAAAGCCCTCCTGCATTTTATAGTTCTATCTCTGAATGCCCCTCCACCTCCCTGGTACTTAAGAGCACACTCTTCCTCATGCAAACACAAGGTATTTTCAGATGCCAGGAGGATTATAATTTGGGGCCAGTTGTTTACTTTGTTGGTAAGTGGTATATGGGCTAAACAGAACCTTGTGGCCCTGCTAGATTGGAATACAGCAATACCCCATTTGCTCTATGTACCCATTAACCTTAAGTTTAATTCACCCAGGTAATTGCACTGTTCATTTTATCTATGACAGACACCCAGAAGCCTGGTCATGTAGGCCTCTTATGGTTCACAATGAGTATTTTGATTAAATAAGTTTCAGTTCTGGTTCATCACTTGCATTTGATTTATTATAGAAAGCTTCCAGCAGTCCTGAAAATACCCTCAGTGCTAGCTTCTGCAAGTCACTTAATGCCCAAACTGCACCCTTCATCATTGAAATGCTCGACAAATGATATGTTGAAACCCAAGCTCTGTGAGGTGGCCCCGGAATTCTCTTTTAATTCTATCCTCCACTGCTCCAAAGCTCAGCTCCCCATCCAGTCTCACTGCTGAAGCCTAAGCTCTCTGATGGAGACTCCTCATCTTTCCAGAATACCACTTGCTAGTCCCAGCTGAGGGTCACCCTTGTCATCTCCATACCCTCTCTCCCAAGCATGGTAGCTGTGACAGGCTGAGGAGTGGGGAGGGTGCTAAAACACATCAACACTTCATCAACCTTTGAATGCACAGCATGTTCAGAGATCTGAAACATTCCTCAGGTAGCCTACCATCACACTGACATAGGGACAGGGAATGGGAAGTAGGGGCTTCGGATTCTCTTGAAAGTGTGTTAAAATGTTCAGGAGTCTTGGGTAGTTTGGAAAGTGTACTAGTGAAATTCACTGTCTTAAAGCATAAACTGGAAGAAAGTGGTTTGCTAGTAAATGTTTTTTTTAAGGATTTCTGGGGAAGGAGGGTGCCTGGTTTATAACATTCGCTCCTTGCATGGTGAAAATTTTCTGATCATGACCAATGGTGAAAATTTTCTGATCATGACCAATTTCAAACTACCACTGCAATGCCATTGAAATGCCGACATTTGTCTCTCCTCAGTCAGAGTTGGTGAGCCCCAGCACATTGCTGAGAAAAAGCCAGCTTTGCCTTGTGCATCTCTTATTTAGGATGCTATAAGACAGAGTAAGGTGAATAATTAAAAAAAAAAAAAAACCTTTCCTGCTTCCCCTCTTTCCTCTGAGCTTCACATTCTTAAAATTCTTCTAGCGCTTCAGTGCCTCTGGTTCTCCCCAGGACAGCTTTATAAAATAGTTGCTCTCTTCTTCTCTTTAGGCTGAGAATCTCTGGAGCTCAGAAACCCCCTGTCTGAAAAATCAGTTTAGTCTCTACAGTCTAACACACTCGCTACCTCAACACATACAGTGTGTGCTCAATAAAATCTAGTGTTTGATAGTTGTCTCATAATCTGTAAGAGGTGACTTGTTTTTGACAGGAATCCTCTTCCAGCCCCAGTGTTCAGGGTCTGAAAGTGAGAAGGATTATGGTTCAGGAATATCTTCTGGTCTCACCACCTCCGAAGAGGACGGTGAAGGTGGAAGCTCCAATAGCAACCCAGATGAAAGTAATACAGAATCAAAGGGGGGCTGGCCATTAGAAACAAAATTGGTAATTATCCAAATAGTCCCTGAAAGAAGAGTTGTTTAATATCAACTAACTCTAGAATAATAAACCAGGAGAGAAGGAGACCAGGGCAGTGGTGTGTGTGTGTGTGTGTGTGTGTGTGTGTGTGTGTGTGTGTGTGTGTATGTGTGTGTATGTTAAGAGTCAGAGTCAGAGAGCCACAGGCCTGCTGGGTTCCTGATGTGGAAAGACCAACAAAGTCAATGGCAAGACCCCCATTCATGCTGAGTCCCAACCCCACACCCTGCAGGCCTACACTCCTAGCTTTATAATATTGGGCTACTCAACGTTTCTTCAGAGATGCTGGCCAAAGAATGTTTCTTATTCTGCAGGCTGCAAGGTTCAAAACCTACTGAGGTAGCCTAGAGATGGAGGTTCTGGCATCTCAATTACCAGCCATAGTTTGAATGAGGGTCTACTATGAAGCCTGAATAATAAGTCCCTTCAAGATTCTGCAATGTCCCAGGGGAAAGGTGAGAGTAAGTGATATTCTCACCCACACAGCCCCAAGACCTTCTCAGGCTTCCATGGCCAGATAGGGGGATTCTGGGCTCTAGATTCAGTCTGCTGGTCCAAAAGCACAAGCCTCCGCTGAAGAACTTGCAGAGAGCTAAGGGACACTCTATTGTTTTCTCTCCACATTGCTAACAGTGCATTTGATTGGGGCTTTTCTATTTTACAAAGCACTTTCACATCCCTGTGGGGTTTTCATTTATTTTTTAGTTTAGTTATATCATCTGAAGTGGCCAGTGCTGAGGCAGCACAAGGTAGCCGTTCAGAAGGTGGGACTCAATATACATACTGCCTACATTTGAATCCTAGCTCTGCTGAACTGTTTGGGCCTTGGGCAATTTGCCTAATGGCTCTGTGTTTCAGTTTCTTCATCTGTGAAATGGGGGCTAAGAATGATAAGCTACTCCGCAGTGTTGTCATGGGGATTAAACGAGTTAAGATTTATAAAGTATTTAATGCCTGGTACTATCATGGTGATTTCTATATAAATGTTTTGAAAAGCAGCATGAATGATTCCACTCTGACAGATAATAACTCTCAGTACTGTTTCAAACAAATATTGAATTAGTCCAATTTTGCCTCCTCCGCATTATGAAAACACTTGCTCTCCCTTACTTCTCTCCTCCTGCAGCCCTGATTTAGACACACAGTAACAACAAACTGCATGCAGCTCTGCATGAACACACTGTCATGGCCTACTAGCTGGTCTTTCCTATTGTAGCCCTCTCTGATTCTCCATGCTCTTTCTTCTCTGAATGTCTCCTATTCATTCTCCATCACAAGTTATCCTTAGGATTACACTCTTTAAGAGGAAGAACCATTATCCTCTGAATCGTCAGCATCCAGCCTGCCACAAAGAAAGTACCAAGAAATATGTCTTGAATTAATGGCTGCCTGCTGAGTCCCAGGCCCTGTGTAAGGTTTGTAGGGTAGTTTTCATTCAATCCTACCCAAAATCCTGCATGGTAGTAAGTGCAACTATTATCTTCATTTTTAAAATAAGCAAATGAAGCTTGGATAGGTTAAATAACTTGCTCAGAAACAAATATTCATATGGTTATTCTAATCACTACACAATAATCTGCAGTGTTTAATGTTGTGTGGGAGCTGAGAATGCCAGGAAGCCACAAGTGGTATCACCTGATGCATGAAAATATGATATTCAACTGGTCCGTTGAAAGAGCTGTGACTTTACTTTTTACATAGTTTGTTTTTGAGTTAAGGCATTTTCACTAGATGATTTGCAATCTTTTATGAAGGTAAAAATGCACATGTGCATAAAAGCAAAATTTGGCTATTTCTTAGCCAGTTGGTCTGTGCTGTGGATATTACTTACCAATTGGCCTGTGAGTACATTCAATGCTATACTTTAATCCCATCACATATTATATGTCAGGAGCTTTGGCTAGCATCTCATCCATACATTATCACTTTTAAAAGTCTTTCGTGGTCAACAATTTGTGAAAGATTGGTCTATATTATCAAATTCATGTTGCTCTAAGGTAGTTGAGGAAGGCTTTACAGATTAATAGCAATAGTTAGTACTATTAGTAGTACAATAGGAGCAGCTATCATTTATTGAGTACCTACTATGTGATAGACCTACTGTGCAGTGAGTATTATTTGCATTATCCCATTAATTAGGTTCTACTGTCTTAAACATGGGAAAACCAGCGCTCAGAGAATTTAACTCACTTGCTTGAGGTCACACAGCTACTGAATGTAGAAGCTGAACTGAAATATAAATTTGTAGGTTTCTGAGCCTGGGCTTTTAACCCAAGCTGGACTTTGAAAATTGGCCAAGTTACTTAACCCTCTCTGAGCTTCAGTTTCCTCATCTGTAAAGCCAAGGGAAGAAACACTTATCTTACAGGATTGTTGTGAGGATTAGAAATAAATAGATGCCAAGGACTGGGAGGCACATAAAAGGCACTTAAACAGTGGTGGCGACGTCGATGGATGCACAGGGCATTCAATCAGTGCAGGATATCAGAAATGCCTTTAAAGACATTGGGGAGCTGAAGAGGAGGATGCACAGCTCTAGCTGATGGAGCTGGCCCTCTCCCCTCCAGCATACAGTGACCCAATGAGACTCTGAGCGGCAGGCAGGGGGCAGAGACCTGAGTTTGGCTCAGGCAACCTCTGCAGGGAGTTGGGAGAGAGGCAGGAGCTGGGAGGGGCATCGGTCGTCAGAGGACTGCAGGTGCTAGGCAGAGTTGGTGTAGGTGGGCTCGAGCAGCGGCGAGGGAGGGGCGGAGGCCGGGGCGGGCCTTGGGCAGGAGGGGTCGAAAGGGAGGCGGGGCTGAGAGCCCGAGAGGTTGTCCAAAGACAGCTCTGCTCACGCCGGGCAGTTTGCTGCATCTGGAGGAGCTCACTGGAGAATCTCCAACCTCCTAGCGGGCCTTCAACTACCGTAAGTACCTGCAAATGAGCGCATAGTCCAGTGGCTGAAGATTAATTACTGGCCACCCGATCCTAAACAAAACCCCGAAAGAGTCTTCCTGCTGTAATTAATTGCCGTAAATCAAATTGCTCTTCAGTCTTTCCTCCCACCCCCCTTCATCTCTGCCTTTCTCCTTCCCTCCCCGATCCCAGCCCTGCCTCGCTGGAAATCTCTGGGCACTGTAGATATCTTCCCTTTTCCTTCTCAGTCTTCCCTCCCAACCCTCAGCAGAGCATGTACCCGGCGCCCCGCGGAACCCAACCCCTTTGATTACTGGAGCCCTCAAAGCTATGCAGGGGGCGAGCCATTAGACATTTTGGGTTAGTCACCCTCCAAAGCACTGCGGTGCTGCCTAAGGGTGGGGGAAAGTGTTTGAGGTGGAGTGGGAGGGGAAGGTAAAATGGTTAAACAGACCAAGTTGGGGTGGGGGTGGGGTGGGGGTGGGGTGGGGGGAAAGGGCAGAAATGGGCGTGGCCAATTAACCCGAAGCTTAAGGCTGTTGCCACCTTCCCTGGGCATAAGATTCATCATTTTGGCTGGTTATAAATGATACAGTTTCCTTAGTGATTGAAGAATGGTCAGTCATGCCCAGAAGCCCAGTTTTCTTTACTCCACTAGAGCCCCCAGGAGGCAAAGACCCTGATTTGGGGGGTCCATATGGCAAGGCTGGAACCTCAGATGGCACTTCCTGGGTAGAAGCCAGGGTGAACCTTTCCCTTGGCAGTGGAACCTGGTGTCCCCCAATAGATCCTGACCCAGAGCCTCAGGGAAACAAAGCAACAGGGTGTCATCCAAGCCTTGGTCCCTTAGAGAGGTGGGGAGAAGAGGCTGCAGGAATTGAGATGGCAGCAGAATCTCAGTGCCCTACACCATTTGGATGTCCCCTTCATTAAGAGGAAACAACCACCTTTGCACATGAAGTGCCCGCTATGTGCCTAGCACTGTACATATATTGTCTCTAATCCAACACCACAGCAAAGCTATGTAGCTATTTTTCCTCCACTTAACAGATAAGGAAAGTTCAGAGAGGGTAAATGAAGCAATTTTCAATACTGAGTGAGAAATGAAAAATAGAATTCTGTCCACTTGCTCTACATGTTTTGAAAATCATCCCTTGCTCCTTCGACCTGCTCACTGTTAGTACTGGACCAAGTTTGAGACTGAGATCCTAGGATCAGACTCTGAACAGAGACTTAGCAGAGGAGAAATAGCTCACATTTGTGGGGTGGAAACATATCTGCTTTGGTGAAAGGTTACTAGGGGAAGGGGATAGGCACAAAGGCCCAGAGGTCCACTTTATGTATATGCAGGGCCTGTGGTTGATAGTGACTTCCAGAAAAATCAAGAAGCCTACCTGAACTCAAAGATCTTTGCTATATTTCCTGAAATGTCCAACAATTCTATTTTCGCTGGGGGCGTGACCAAAACTGCTTAGAAGTTATAGGCACCAATGAATTATTTACACCTTCTTTAATTAAGTGTAAGCAGCTTGATTAGCCAACACCTATTTCAGTTGGGAGTATTGAGGTTTAGGGGGTAAGAGATAAGAACAAGAGTGATATCAGATCTGAGACATACCATAGAAGGGAAGGTCTTCATGGGATAAGTTGGGCCAGCTGAGAGAGGATAAGGAAGAGGGCAAGGGCTACCTTTGGAAGTTGAAACAGTGATTGTAGAGCATAGGCCTTGGAACTAAACATGGATTTGAATTTCGGCTTGAGTATTTAGTGTCTTTTGATTTTGGGCAAATTACATATCTTCTCCAAGCTTCACTTTCTTCATCTATAAAATGGGGATGGCAGGAATGCCTCCTTTGCTAAGTTGTTGAAGGACTCGAGTTATGTGTGTGTGTGTGTGTGTGTGTGTGTGTGTGTGTGTGTGTGTATGTGTGCATGCACCCGTGCAAAGGCTTTGAAAAGGTGACACGATGTTGCCTTTCCCATTTCCCCTATCACATGGGGTTTCTGCCAGTCTATAACAGTTCACCTTTGGAGTCTCTGAGATCTCAGGGACAAGTAGATATTTCAACAAAAGTGGGGAGTGAGGAAAGGGAGCAAGAAGAGGGAGGAGCAGGTGGCTTGGTGTGGCCAGGAAAGTAGAATGTAGGGTTGTCGGTGCACTTTAGCGAGCTACACTAAACCATAAAAAGCAGGGCAAGTCCCCTGAGTAAGAACAGTTCTTATTTTAGATCCCACCACCTGTTAAGGAGCAGAAACCTTCAAGACTTGGGGTGCACATCCAGCACCAGAGGCCTACAGCTCTTGGTAGACCAGGAGAGGGACCATCATGCTGCAGTCATTCATGGTCTTGCTCTTTTGCATTCGTGAGTACCAGGAAGGGGTGAGGGACAAGTGACCCTGTCATGGCTACCCCTATGTGCCTGTGCCTTGGAGGAGAATTGGAGGGCAGAGTGGGGACGAGAGGGCCCTCCTTCACCACAATCTCTCTTTTCAGGGCAGAGTCTGGGCTCTCCATCCATAGGTAAGTGAATCCCATCCATAGGTACCTTCTTTCCTGAAGGACCCAAGGCACTGGCCTGCCTGCATGGTCTTGAAGGTAACTGCCTTGAGATCCCAAATACAGATTGGGCTGCTGGGGGACCAGAGCTTCTCCCTTTATGACTCAGTTTCCCTCCAAAAAATGAAGAGATGATGGAAAGACAGTAGACTTGCACTTTATTTCCCAATTCATTTGGGTCTCTGACTTACATCCCACATGAGTAGACACTCTTGTCCCCAAGGGAAGGCAAAAGGAGTGATCTGGGTTGGGGCTGATTTTCAGGCACCTTGTAGGGTATTTTATGGGAGGGAGAAGGCTGGAGTGCTCACATCTTTGTGATCTCACATCTTTGGGAATGACAGTGATGGAATCTCAGCCGGAGCTGTGGATAGATTCTAACTACCCCCAGGCCCCTTGGGAGAATATCACGCTTTGGTGCAGAAGCCCCTTTCGAATATCAAGCAAGTTCCTGCTGCTAAAGGATAAGACACAGATGACCTGGATCCGCCCTTCTTACAAGACCTTCCAGGTTTCATTCTCCTTGGGCGCCCTCACTGAGTCCAATACAGGTCTTTACAGGTGCTGTTACTGGAAGGAGCCAGGCTGGTCAAAACCCAGTAAAGTTCTAGAGCTGGAGGCACCAGGTAAGAAGTTAGAGATAGTCAAGAATAATCCCTAGCTCCTGGGATTCCCAGAGCAGGGCCCCATTCATTCATTCATTCATTCATTCATTCATTCATCTCCAATACATGCAAGCACACATTCCACAGTTAGTAAATTAGTGCCTATTATGCATTAGGCAATGCAGAAAGCATCTAGACTCTGGAAGAGAAGTGGGGGTGGGGTGCAGGGGAACAAATTGTGCAGGGAAGCCTCATTTAAAATAGAGCTCTCCTCTGCTGTTCCTGGGCAGCACTAATTCCACATCATTCTTTCCTTCCAGGCCAGCTGCCCAAGCCCATCTTCTGGATCCAGGCTGAGACCCCCCCTCTTCCCAGATGTAATGTTAACATCCTCTGTCATGGCTGGCTGCAGGATTTGGTATTCATGCTGTTTAAAGAGGGGTACACAGAGCCCGTGGATTACCAAGTCCCAACTGGGACAAAGGCCATATTCTCCATTGACAACATGACACCTGAGAATGAAGGGGTTTACATCTGCCCCACTCACATCCAGATGCTCCCTACCCTGTGGTCAGAGCCCAGCAACCCCCTGAAGTTGGTTGTAGCAGGTGGGTGTGGCCACGGCTGCTGGCATCTGACAATTGTTATCCCTGGGATCATGGCTGGTTGAGTCAGGGTTTCTGATTTTACTTTCTTCAACCAGTTTCTACACCCTGCAAGGTCCATTAGGTAGAGTCATTTGACATTTTACTGAGACACAAATTATAATCATACATGCTTGCAAGGCAAATGTATACGAGCTAATCATTTGGCTGGCAAGTGAGCCAGGCCAACACTCCAACAGCTTCAACTCATCACAGCTTTGTTCTCTACTTGTTGAATATCATGCATTCATTCATCCATTCAACTAGTATTTATTGAGCACCTAATATGTGCCAGGCACTGCCATTATAGCCTTAAAAAAGGATTTTTAAATTTTCAAATGTATATTTGTGATTATTAGTTTTGAGTGTGTATGATATAGAACAGATTGCTAGTGTTGGTGTTTAAAAACAAAACAAAAAACAAAGAAAGTAACAGTTCTCTCTTTAGAAATGGCTTGATAAATTACTCTAGTCCCATGTTAATAGAGCCACTAAGGCAGTCTAAAGCTCTAAACACAGAAAAGGCTCCCCAAAATGTCCAAATGCCAGACATATATTCCAGTCTCAACTCCTGCCACCCCATGGCCTGGATGTTTCTAGATGGAATTGATCACATTTGTTTTAATCCCTCTGCCAAATTAAATAGACTTGGGGGGAAACTATAGTGCTGTAGATAGTGCCCTAGACATAGAAGTAGAAATCCTGGTTTCTAGTTCCACCTCTGACACTGCTTCCCTGTGTGGCCTTGAGCAAGTCACTTTGCTTCTCTGTGGTTTGGTTTCTTCCACTCTAACAGTTTTTATCTGACCTATTGTATAATGCCTTTCTGTGCCTCAGTTTCCTGATCTGCAAAGCTGGTATAAGAATAATGCCTACCTCACAGGGTTGTTGTGAGGATTTACCTAAATATAATATTTTTACAGTGCCTGGCATATAAGTTCTCAATAAATGGTAGATATTAATTTTAATACCATAGCTTTTTATTGAGGATCAAAAAACAGAGACTGCTTGTTTGAACTGTGTGTATGGATGTTTGTCGTGCACACGACTTTCCAGCATAGATTCTACTAATACACACTTCTGCCATTACCTGCTCACCAGTATCCTCCACTACCATCCCCACTAGTCTGTGAACTTTTGACTGGCAAGGAGTGTCTTCTTTGCTATTATACCCCTAGTTCTATCTGATACCTGACACTTCCTAAATGCTTCATGAGTGTATGGCAGAGCTGATCCTTTTATAGCAGGGAGTGGGGTGTTACCTGGAATTGGGGTAGGGTAAGGAGAGGTATGGGCTGAAGTGTGACCTCATGTTTGTCCTACAATCACATGGAGGAATGATCCACAGCAAAAAGGATAGGGCCTCATTAACAGAGATTTCATTGAGCTGCAAATGTCTTAACTAAACCCTCTTTATTGGCTTCCTTCAGCCTATTGTTGAAAGTAGGATCTTAAGTGAGCTCAATGTATTCAAATGGTCTCCTTAATAGTGCAGTAACATTCATGCTATACAAACATGGAACTGAAGTCATTTTCAAAGGTTCGCTTTTGCACGTGGTTGGAAGAACTACATTTATCACTTCGGGCACCTGAAGATTCAGTGAATTTGAACGTAGCTATTCCACTGAGACACACACACATACACATCACATGTATAGAGCTCAGTGGAGCAGGTAGTATCTGGTGAAGGAGAAGGGGCATATGTGAACCTGCCCTTGGTTACATCTTAGAGGAAGCAGAGACCCAAAGAGGGGAGAGAGAGAAAAGGGTAAACTTCAGCTACTACATCCTGTGCAAAGAAATTAGCAATGTAAAAGCAGAGTAGGAAAGAATCATCCTACCTCTAACTTCAGGGTCTCTTCACTTTCTAGGACTCTATCCCAAACCAACTTTGACAGCCTATCCCGGGCCCATCATGGCACCTGGAGAAAGCCTGAATCTCAGGTGCCAAGGGCCAATCTATGGAATGACCTTTGCTTTAATGAAGCTTGAAGACTTGGAGGAGTCCTTTTACCATAAGAAGCCAATAAAAAATGAGGCATACTTCCTCTTCCACTCTCTGAAGATCCACGATACTGGGCATTACCTCTGTTTTTACTATGATGGCTCATATAGGGGTTCTCTCCTTAGTGATGTCCTGAAAATCTGGGTAACTGGTAAGAAAGGGGTATGCTATGGAACCTATGTTAGGGGCTAAGGATATAAAACTCCCTCTGGGCCTCTTGGAGAAGTTAATCATGCAGCTGGGGCTAACGGTGGAGCAAGAATCAGAATTCATTCATATAGCTGGGCTTAGACTGGGATTTGCCAAGGGTAGACTGGAGGAAAAGAACCCTAAGTAGCAAGAGGGGGAAAAGCAGACCATTTATTCCTTTTTATTTTGGGTCACATCCTAGGTACTTTCCCCAAGACCTGGCTATTTGCCTGGCCCAGTCCTGTGATCCAAAGGGGTCAGAATGTGAGCCTGCAGTGCCGTGGACCAGTGGATGGAGTGGGACTTACACTCTATAAGAAAGGAGATGACAAACCGATTCAGTTTTTGGATGCCACTAACATCAGTGACAATAAATCATTCCTCCTCGACAATGTGACCTACAGTGATGCTGGCATCTATAGCTGCCACTATCTTCTCACCTGGAAGACTTCCATTAGGATGGCAATGCACAACTCAGTGGAGCTCGTGGTTGTAGGCAAGTGCTAACCATTGTTTTTATCACTTTCCTATTTATTTTTAATCATGATTACAGTATTCTAAGAAGGAGCTTAGCTGGGCACAATGGTGCACACCTGTAATACCAGTACTTGGGAGGATGATATAGGAGGATCGCAGGTTCCAGGTCAACTTCAGCACCTTAGTGAGGCCCTGTTTCAAAACAAAAAATGAAAAAGGGCTGGGGGTGTAGCTCGAAAGTAGAATGCCCCTGTGTTCAATCCCAAGTACAGATGATAGATGATATATAGATAAATTATAGATAGATAGATGATAGATAGATAGATAGATAGATAGATAGATAGATAGATAGATAGATAGATAGATAGATAGATAAAAATGAGCTTGTGTCCCTTTGCATGGTCTTATAGCTGTGAGCATGGCCAAGTTTAGAAGCCATTCATGAAGTAGAAGTGGAGAGGGAGAGAAGATGAAATAAAGGGCTCAGAAGCACTTGGTCTGGGAGAGGGTGTGTTGTCTGAGGTTGCTTCTAACTCTTGTCTCTGGATTGATTTCAGATCAGCCTCCCAAACCCTCCCTGTCAGCTTGGCCCAGCACTGTGTTCAAGTTAGGCAAGGCCATCACCCTTCAGTGCCGAGTGTCTCATCCAGTACTTGAATTTTCTCTGGAATGGGGAGAAAGGGCAACATTCCAAAAATTCTCTGTAGATGGTGACTTTGTCATCACCAATGTGGAAGGGAAAGGCACAGGGACCTACAGTTGCAGCTATCGTATAGAGGCACACCCTAACATCTGGTCACACTGCAGTGAGCCTTTGAAGCTGATGGGGCCAGCAGGTGAGAGGATCACTCTTCCTAGGAATGCCCCTCCAGACCTCTGGCACCCCAAAGCAGTGCCCCAGAAAGATGTGGGAAGGGAAGTCAGGGCCTTGGAAATCAGGCCCCATAGGTCGGGCATCTTTCCCCTGGAGTGGTCTAACAGTAACTTGAAAGCAGCCATCAGGATATTTTGAGGGTTCTCCTTCTCCCTGAAAAGAAAGGTCACTTCTAACTCACCTCTCTAATAGGAGCACTCTTGGTGACCAGCTCCCCCTCCCCTGTGAATGTTTTCATCTGCCACCCTGCCCCTATCATGCCCCCCACCCCTGCTTCTGGTCTTCTCTAGCTATAGGTTTTTTCACCTGGAATTACGTTCTGAATGAAGCAATCAGGTTGTCCCTAACCATGCAGCTCGCCGCCTTGTTACTGGTAGTGCTGTGGATAAGGTGGAAGTGTCGGAGGCTCAGAATCAGGTAACTGTCTTGTCCCAGCCCCCTATTTCCCACCCTGAGTCCAGGCTCTCCCAGTCTCAGAACTGCCCCTGCCCCTCTACCTTCTAGGCTCAGGAGACAAGACTTTCTTACACCAGCTGTTTCTCTTTCACCTCGTAGAGGGTTCATCACCCAAACCAGAGGGTAGAGAAATGCATAATTTTCAGAGGCTGGAGAACTGCAGTCGCTGACTCCACCCCTCCTGAGAGTGACCCAGTCTCCCCCAGATCATACCACCCCTCCTGCATATGGCATGTCTACCCCTGTTAAAACTTGGTCTGAACTTTTTCTCTTATAAGAAGCCACGCTGTTTCATCTCCCAGGTTGTTACTCAACTTCCCTCCCAACTTCTCCCCTCCCCCCTAGCTCTTAAGGGCTCATGAGGCTTGTAGCCCATTCTAGTTGCCTTAGAAACCAGTCTTTCTGCCACTATGACTTTCAACCACCTGTCCAGGGCATTCTGGAAATATAGTCTTGACCCGGATTAGCATTTGATGAGCCAGTGGATGGAGCCAGAGGGGGGCACACAGTTTCATCTGACCCACAAAATGGCCAGTTATATAGATTCTCCTGTCATTTCTTTTGATCCTTTGGTGTCCTCTGGGGCTTCTGCCTCCCTCCATGATCCCATGGCTTGCCTCAGGCCACTCCACTTGAGAATGAGAACAGAAGCGACAGATCCTAAACTGGTGGGGCCTCACCTCCAGAATGCTTTGCCCACTTCCCTGACCGGCTTCTTCTGGCTATATCCTTCTGCCATTGTGATCACAGCCCTTTGTGCATCTGGGAATATTCAATACACATGGATGATGACTATGATTATGTGTGTCTGTGTTTTCCGCTGGGATCTGAGGGACAGAGTGCTTGGGGAACAAGAGCGCACCCACTTGAGGCTTCTGCACAAACCACCACCCTTTCAGTTTTCAAAAGTTTCAGTGGAGGTCAAGTTCTAGTTCTTCCCAGCTTCTGTCCTGAGTCCCACACACATTATGACAACATCCAAGCCAGGGTTTAGAAAAAATGTAGCAGCATGTGTGCCAACCCATCCCAGGACCTTTGCATCAAAGAATGAGATCAGAAGCCAGATTTCAGAGAAAGCAACTCAAAAGGCATTATCGCCTGACCAGAAAGGGGATGAGGACCACCAGTGTTTACCACATAAAAACTGTCAAGTGGATTTTGGCTGAATAGCAACTAATTTAACAGGCTCTGTGCCCCAAGGCTGCTGCACATTTGCATTGATAATCTGGGTAGGGGAATGGGGATACTACTCTCTGACAAGCTTAGTTCAGCACTGACAGTCTTCTGGGAATTCATCATGTCTGTCTAGGCAACCCTTCCATAACAAAGGCAGGTGAGGCAGGTCAGTCTGAGGACCAATATTGTCATAATAACAACTGCTTCCAAAGTTAAACTTGATGAGTGAGAAATACTCAAGGTTTCTCCCTCCACCCCCATACCCACCACCCAGAGCCGATTACTCAAGCTGAGCTCCTGGGGTCCTGAGAACTAGAGACACAAAAGCAGTTTCCCATCTGACATCTCAATTCCAGCAACAGCCCAATCAGGGGCCACGGGGAGTTGACATATGATATAGACTAGGGAAGGGGGAGGGAGTAGTGGGAGGACACACAGTCATGAAAGAGCAAGGAGTTTAGAAGTGGTTAAGCCCTCAAAAAGAAAAGTCATCAATGGCAGAAAAGATCATATCCCATTATTCTGGCCATATCCAATCCCCATTGGGTAGTGAGTGAGCCAATGACATAAATTGCCGCCCCCTTCTCTCCGCCCTGCCCCTAATCCCAGCAACTCCTCTCATCTCCTTTTCTGCTCTCACTAGAGAAGCCTGGTTGCTGGGAACAGCTCAAGGAGTCACCATGCTGTTCATAGTCACAGCCCTTCTCTGCTGTGGTGAGTACAAGGGGGTGGGAAAGGGGTTTGGGCAGAAGGCCAGGGAGAAATCCTGTGTGTGTGGGGGGGGGGAGAGCCCTGGCAACAGTTTCTTTTGCAGGACTGTGCAGTGGGGTATTGACAGAAGAGACTGGTGAGTTTTCCCCTGCTCCAGACTGGGACATTCCTCTCTGGAGATCCGAAATAACTACAGAGTGTCAGTGTCAGTGGCCAGAGAGTGACTGGTTGGGAGGGAAGGACAGCCAGGGAGGGGTACTTGCTAAAGCTTCTGGCAAAATTCAGCCTCCAACTCTGACTTTCTGCCTGCAATCCTCTCTCCGCTTCTGCACTTTTCTGAGGCTCAGATGAAACTTCAGCTCTCCCCCTCCTCAGTACCTGAGGAGGGAAGGAAGGAAAAAGTTGGGATCTGTGCTGAAAGGGGAAGTGGGCAATGTGATCTAGGTAGGGGGTTCAAGGGCAAGGAGAGGAGAAGGAGAAAGAGGAGAGAGGATGGCTTCATTAACTCTGCTGTTTCTAGAAATAATCATGCCAACTCCTAAACCTGAGCTGTGGGCAGAGACAAACTTCCCTCTGGCCCCCTGGAGGAACTTAACCCTGTGGTGCAGAAGCCCGTCTGGCTCAACTAAGGAATTTGTGCTGCTGAAGGACGGGACCGGGTGGATCGCGACTCGGCCGGCTTCAGAGCAGGTCCGGGCTGCTTTCCCCCTTGGTGCCCTGACCCAGAGCCACATCGGGAGTTACCACTGCCATTCATGGGAGGAGACGGCTGTGTCGGAGCCCAGCGAAGCGCTTGAGCTGGTGGGGACAGGTAAGAAAAGGCAGAGGGTCCCCCTGGAGTGACCCCCATTTCCCCTGGGTCCCCAGTGCTGCAGGGAGAAAGAACACAGGCACTGGGATGGAGGATGGGTGGAGGAGAGAGTAATAGGAGACTGACAGGAAGCCAGGGGCTGTCCAGGATGGATTTCTGTTTAGCTGATACAGTGACTCTGGGTGTTCCCTCTGGACACCTCCAAAATTCTGACTCCTCTTCCACCCCTTTTTGTTTTCCAGACATTCTCCCCAAACCTGTCATTTCGGCTTCTCCCCCAATCCGGGGCCAACAACTGAAGATCCAGTGTAAAGGATGGCTGGCAGGCATGGGGTTCGCTTTGTATAAGGAAGGGGAGCAGAAACCTGTCCAGCAACTTGGTATCATTGGAAGAGAAGCCTTCTTTACAATTCAAAGAATGGAGGATAAAGACCAAGGCAATTACAGCTGCCGCACGCACACTGAAAAGCGCCCCTTCAAGTGGTCTCAGCCCAGTGAGCCTCTGGAGATTGTCATAAAAGGTATAACTGAAAAGGGTGTGTGAGGGAGGAGGAGAGGCAAAAGCCCCATCAGACACTCCTTTCCCCAAGGCCAACTTTGCTGCTGGTCCTAGAGCCTGTGTCCAATCTTAGAGCCAGGCAGGCGTGGCACTGGGAGTGCCAGGGCCTCTGGCTGCATGATATTAATAGCCATAATAGTTATTAATAGCTTGGGTTTGTGGAGGGTGATTTAATTTTTCTAATTATTTACCCATCAATTATCTCATTTAACTATACAGCAAACTTCAGGGGAGGTGGTACAGGTAGCATTCCTCCTTTCATTCAAATGGGCAAACTGAGGTTCAGAGAACTAAGAAAGCCCAAGTGAAAAGTCACCCTTTCCATGAGGATTCATTTCCAGGCAATGAAGGACCTGGGTGTTGGGTCCCTGTGTTGTGAGTTTTCTTTTCTTTTTTTTTGTGTGTGTAGTTTTTGTTGTTGTTGTTGTTTTGGTTTTTTGGGTTTTTTTTTTCAGTACTAGGGATTGAACCCAGGGGCATTCTACCACTGAGCTATATCTCCAGTCCTATTTTTTTATTCTTTATTTTGAAACAGGATCTCACTAAGTTGCAGAGGGCCTCAATAAACAGCTAAGGCTGGCCACAAACCCGGATCCTCCCCTCTCAGCCTCCCAAGTACTGGTATTACAAGCATGGGCCACCACACCCAGCTCCCTGTGTGAGATTTTAAGTGTGTGGGGCACTGTGTTGCACACCTGTATCCCAGGACTTGGGAGATGGAGACAGGAGGATTGTAGTTTCAAGGCCAGCCTAGGCAACTTAACAAGGTCCTCAGCAACTTAGTGAGTCTCTTTTTCAAGAGAGAGAGAAAAAAAGAAAGGCTTGGGGTTTTGCTTACAGTTAGATTGCCCCTGGGTTCAATCTTGAGTGATGAAAAAAAAAAAAAAAAGAAAAGAAAAGCTTTTTAATTGTACCGATTTCTGAATGAAAACACTGTAGAAAGCCCAGCAGTTTCTAGAATCAATATTTGCTTGCTTACTTTTTCCCCCTGACTTTGGTTTTGTGTGTGTGTGTGTGTGTGTGTGTGTGTGTGTGTGTGTGCGCGCGCGCATGTGTGTGTGTTTTCCTAGAAATGTACCCCAAGCCCTTCTTCAAGACATGGGCCAGCCCTGTGGTCACCCCTGGCACCCGAGTGACTTTCAACTGCTCCACCTCCCACCAGCACATGAGCTTTATTCTTTACAAAGATGGCAGTGAAATAGCATCCAGCGACAGGACTTGGACTAATCCTGGGACCAGTGCAGCTTACTTTCTGATCATCTCGGTGGGCATTGGTGATGGAGGGAACTACAGCTGCCGCTATTACGATTTTTCTATCTGGTCTGAACCCAGCGACCCTGTGGAACTCGTGGTGACAGGTTAGGAAGAGGAAATCCTGGAGGAAGATGTGCTGACCCTGGGACAGTGGGTGGCAGGGTTGTTGTGGGGAAAGGAAGAAATGTTCCTTCTAAGAGACAACAAGAATGTGCCTAGGACAGTGCCTGGCACATGGTGGACAGTCCAAGTAGGACAGTTGCTCATATTATTATTATAGAAAGAAGAGAGAGATAAGGGAAAGAGGAAAGGCAAGTCATTTGCTTCTGAGGAAAGAAGTGAGATGGGGTGTTAGAACCAAAAGCCTAGCTCAACTTGCCCTATTTCTGAAATCTTTGTGACTTGACCTTGAGCATTAGGCTCAGTGTCTACTTTCTTTTGCTGGACTATCAGAGATTGGTGGGCTGGATGGCCCTCAGAGGATAGAAGAAGACCTTGAAATGTCATCTGCATGTTATGCGGCCATTACAAATGGTAGTTCTCAAAGGCTACCGAACAGCATAGGAAAATGTTTACAATATAAAGTTAAGTGAAAAATATCAGACTACCCACTTGTGAATACAGCGGGGTTATAGTTGTCTAAATAATTATAACTTCATAGACATGAGCATGTATAGAAAACTTAGTGGAAATTATATTCAATAGTTATTTTTGAGTTGGTAGAACTGGTTTCTGAATTCGTTTTTTTTCCTGTATTTTCTACAATAAACATATTGTTTCATATAATAACACTATAAAAGCTATTTGCAGAACACAGTGGGTGGACCTCTCTCATGGTGTGATCTCTTTAATTTCAGAATTCTACCCCAAGCCCACTCTCCTGGCACGGCCGGGTCCAGTGGTACTTCCTGGGAAGAATGTGACCTTGCGCTGCCAGGGGATTTTCCAGGGTATGAGGTTTGCCCTCTTGCAAGAGGGAACCCAGACTCCCATACAGTTCCAGAGTGCCTTGGGAAACTCAATTGACTTCCTTCTCCACACTGTCAGAGCAGAGGACTCTGGGAACTACAGCTGTATTTACTACGAGACAACCATGTCAAACAGGGGCTCTTATCTCAGCCTGCCCCTTACAATCTGGGTGACTGGTAAGGATAGACAAAATAGGGGAATGAGTCAGAGACAATCTATCGGGGCAGGGATTAAGGAGGGTAATCCCTCCTGAAGGCTAGGCTAAGCCATGAAGGAGAACAATTGTGTCCAGGAAATAGACAAAGGGTTAATACAGAGAGTGAAATACTGCTGTATTCACCACTCTCTATCTTTGTTCTCTTTCTAGACACATTCCCCAAACCATGGTTGTTTGCTGAACCCAGTTCTGTGGTCTCTATGGGGCAGAATGTTACTCTCTGGTGTCAAGGTCCAGTCCATGGAGTAGGGTACCTTCTGCACAAAGAAGGAGAAGCCACCTCGATGCAGCTCTGGGGATCCACCAGTAATGATGGAGTATTTCTCATCACCAATATATCCAGTGCTAGCATTGGGCGTTACAGCTGCTGCTACCAACCTAATTGGTCCAGCCCCATCAAGATACAGCCTAGCAATGCCCTGGAACTCATAGTCACAGGTAAGGGCTGGTGCTCTGGAGTGGGCATGGGAGTATAGGAAGAAGAGAATAGACTGGTTTGTGGGAGATAACTTTCAGAGAGCTCAAGGCAAGCGAGCTACAATCTTTCCTCTTTATTAAACAGACATTCCAGGGCTGATGCACTGGAAAGGGGGCCTTTTATCTCTGACTAGGAGTTTATTTCCTTCAGGCTTACTCCCCAAACCCAGCCTTTTAGCCCAGCCTGGTCCCATCGTGGCCCCCGGAGAAAATATGACTCTTCAATGTCAAGGAGAGCTGCCAGACTCAACATTTGTCCTGTTGAAGGAGGGGACCCGAGAGCCCTTAGAGCAACAAAGGCCAAGCGGATATAGAGCTGACTTCTGGATGCCAGTGGTGAGAGGCGAAGATTCTGGAATCTATAGCTGTGTTTATTATTTGGACTCTGCTCCCCTTGCAGCTTCAAATCACAGTGACTCCCTGGAGGTCTGGGTGACTGGTAAGGTCCTGAAGACTTTAGTAAGCATTTAGATTGTATAGCTTTTAGCAGTTCACACTAAAGGGGCTGAGGCCTGGGTTCGGGGCCACTTCTTTTAACTTTATGTTCTTGTTGGCTTTAGATAAGCCCCCAAAACCCTCTCTGTCAGCCTGGCCCAGCACTGTGTTCAAGCTGGGGAAGGACATTACCCTGCAGTGCCGAGGCCCCCTGCCAGGTGTTGAATTTGTTCTGGAACATGAGGGCGAAGAGGCTCCTCAGCAGTTCTCAGAGGATGGAGACTTTGTCATCAACAATGTAGAAGGAAAAGGCATCGGGAACTATAGCTGTAGCTACCGCCTCCAGGCCTACCCTGATATCTGGTCAGAATCTAGCGACCTTCTGGAGCTCATGGGAGCCGCAGGTGAGAGTATAATCCTTCCACTAAGGGTCTTGGCATGGCACATCTAGGATCCCAGGGATAGCCCCCATAGAGACAGCACAGATCAGGAGAGAGAAGAAATTGAGGAGTTTGGACCTGAGATTCACTCAAAGAGAGCGAGCAGGATTCTTTCAAGCCTCCCCTTCCAGGAAAGAAAGGCTGACCACCCTTTCTGCAGGCTCAATCTGTGGCTCCCACATGATTCTGGAAGAGTGAGGAGCAACATGAGAGGAAGGGGAACATACGCTTGCTCACCTCTATGTTCATTCTGCTCTTTTATATGCCACAGGTCCTGTTGCTCAGGAGTGCACCGTGGGTAACATCGTGAGAAGTAGCCTGATCGTGGTGGTTGTGGTAGCATTGGGGGTGGTGCTGGCTATAGAGTGGAAAAAGTGGCCTCGACTCCGAACTAGGTAAATGCTCATCTCAGCCTCCTTCTGGACACTGAGCGCAGCTGGACAAATAATGGTTCATGTATTACTTTAAGCTCTAGGTTCTACCATGCTACCTGTTTGGGGGTCAACAGTTCTGGATCTTCTCTTATGCATGTCTTTTTTCTCTCCACAGGGGCTCAGAGACTGATGGGAGAGATCAGACCATGGTCCTTGAAGAGTGTAACCAAGATGGAGAACCTGGCACCACCACCAACTCTCCCTCATCAACCTCTCAGGGAATCTCAGTGGAGTTGCCAGTCCCAATATAATAATCTCCTTTACAAGAGCTTTCCTTTCCTCTCTTTTACCCTCAAAGACCGGAAAATCTGACTGGTTACTCTGGGAGTCAGCCCCATCTACTGCTTCTTGGCCTCTAATCACCTGAGCTGAATGGAGGGGATTCTAGGAATTGCAAACTACACCAGGAGAGAAATGTTTCCTGAAGGGAGGTTCCTTACCCCTATAACTCCTCACTGTACTGATTTACTGGTGCATGGAATTATATTAAAAATGTATTCTTCTGAATAAAGAGAGTATTCACTATTTAACTGCAAAAACTATGGCAGTGGTTTCCATTGATCTCTTGCCCACTCAAAACTTAGCAGAATGGTAAATTGGAGCCTATCTCTATAGCAGGAAAATAAGACGTGCTACCAGTACAAAGAAAGGAGTTCAAGTTTGGGGTGGAGGAGAGAGGGGGGCTACAAAATTGCACTTCTTCATTTGGTTTTGAGACATAGTCACTGAACAGACTACTCTTCTGTTCTTCCACCCTATTATTGAATGAATGAATGAATGACGATTTCTGTCCAAGTTGAGCCCTAGGAGAACAAACACTGAAGTCACACTTTTTTCACCATGGTAGAATACTTGCTCTCATACAGCAGGTGTGTCTTCCTGCAGAACTTCAAAAGAGGAGAAGTGTGTTTTGTGACCCTTACTAGCAATCACAGGATGTAAATTAATTCACTCTTAAGTATGAAAAATTGATAAAAGATGATCCTTTACCCCATCCTAAAGAAAGCTCTATTTCCCCAAAGGTATGGGTCTCTAGTGACAGGGCCTCAGAGAATGAGTAAGTAACGTGTGGTTTGGAGCAAAAGACCTCCTAGTGTCCCCTCTCAGGACCCCCAAGGGGGGCTGGTTCTCATTTCCAACCTCTGACCCTTCTATTTGAATAAGCATGCCTTTTGCCCCATGAGTAGGAATTCAGTACATATTAGGGGGGTTGAATTGGGGAAGGAAGCTTACCTAGTTCCTTGAACTTTGTTCAAGACCTCAGAAGAATTAATCTATGGATACCAGAGGAGGCCATGACCTCTTCAAACATTACCCTAAAGTTCCTTGCTTCCCAGTACTGTTTAATTCTAAGCAAACTGTTTTTAGGATAGAACAATATACAAGGGTCCCAGACACAGTGAGTTATCTATCCCTGGTTACAATAAAGTTTAGAAAGCAACTCCTGTATTCTTGCATTAGGAAGCTTATTTACCCAGCAAGTTAATGAAAAAAAATGCATTCTATTTCCCTTAATCCTTACAGAATGAAACACTCTGAGTATTATAGACTAATTTGTATTAAGCCCTTTGGAATGAAGAAGTACAAATTCTCACTCTGATTTCCATTTGATGAGATTATATTAGTTGCTTATACTAATTTCTTATAGCATCTCTAAAAATTGCATTTCAAAAGTGCTTTGACATTTGAATTTGTCCAAGCCTAATTGTTACTTTGTGCGGAACACCACTCTCTGCCCTCAAACTCCGCATCCCTAACCCTCAGTCAGGCTGTACATTTTGAACACTGGAAGGAGGCCCATCCTTGGTCCTTAGTTTTAGTATAAAATTCATTTGATCAGGTCAGATTTTGTTTTCTGATCTTTGGATATTGCAAAGTGTATATTGTCAAGGTGAGTGACAGGGCCATGCGAGTTAGCAAATCATCGCTTGGTTGCTGTAGCTGTTCACCAAGGGAAACAGAAATGGAGGAAAAGATCAGAAAGCCAAGGACTAGAATTTAGAGAAGTCTCATAGGAAAGCAAGAGGAAGAGAAGACAAACATGACATAAGAAGTCACTTGTGAAATCCAGACATTGAACCTGGAATCTCCTGTGTCAAAAAGGGTCACAGATACTCACACAAGCAGAGAAAACTGATAAACCTTCCAGGGAAAAACAAATAGAAATATTATAAGACTGGACTGTTATCTGGTTTTCTAAAACCATGAAACATATACTGTTCGTTTACTCAGAACAAAACATATACTGTTCATTTACTCAGAGAACCAAGTTCTACACGTATTAGGAGGGAAAATAGTTGTCAATTAACTGTGAAATACTTAAAAACAAAGGATGATTTTCAGATTGAACTTTCCTACTTGCTATCAGAGCTATCTCAATGAATTAAGTATCTATTTATAACGCAAAAGTCGTCATAAACTATCTCAATGGATTAAATATCTATTTATAATGCAAACGTAGCTTGTTGCTGACAATTCTCCACATGGTATGTTTTTTCAACCTGGTTGCCATGGGAATCAGTCCCTTTACCCCTGGCTGGCCTCTAATCATCAGCTCAGCATCAGGTAATTTCTGGGAAATGGAATCTCATTCAGGGTGGAATGAACCTTTAAGAGCAGAATTTGTCTCCGGAACTCCAGGAAGAAAGGCCAAAGGCTCACATAAATTTTAGAAAACAAATGTGAATTCCCCCTGATCCTTGGGTTCCCACACCTTCAGCTCCAGCATCTCAGAGCTACAAAGACCATCAAAGGAACACAGTAAATCCTCCGTCCAGTACAGGATCTCTTTTATAGAAAAGCTGACAGGTAAACACATAGCCTCTTCTGGCACACCTCCAGGGACAGGGAACTCACCACTTCATGAGGCAACTTGAAAATCGCAAATTGTCCTATCGATCCTACATCTGCCTGTGTGTATTACCTTCTTACTCACTGGCTCTAATTCTGACCTGGGTTGCAACCAAGACCAAATCTACTTCATACACATAATGATTTGACAAAGTTTGGGCAATGGGGATTGTTCTCCTTGAGTCCACAAGATCTCCCTCAGTGGCACTCTCAGAGTTTGTCCAACATTCACTTGCATTTATACTGTCAACTCTCAATTATCCAGACTCAGAGATGGCAGAGATCATACCTACTCCACTCCTGCCAGATTCAATGCGAGCAGCACTGCTTTCTGTTTTTTTAAATATCTATTTATTCTACAAATATTTGTTGGCTGCCTTCCATGTGGCAGATACTGTTATGGACACTAGAGACAGCAGTGTGAGAATTGAATACCAACCCCTGCCATTCTAGTGTGGGGAATAGATAATTTATATAATTGGGAAAATTATATGGAATATTCTGTGGTGACAAATGACGTGATGGAAAATAAATCAGAGAAAGGAGATAGAGAGGTACATTTTGTGGTGAGATTGCCAAGATCTTAAAGGAATTGGTGAGAAGACCTCGCTGAGAAGGTGGCATTTGAGTTACAATTTAAAGGACATGAAGGAACATATAGTGCAGATATGTAGTTTATGGTCAGAGGTAGCAGCAAGTGCAAAAACCCTGTGACAGGAGAAGTGCCAGCTGCTCTGTGGAGCTGTGAGTGGGCTAGGGTGGCTTCAGCTGAGTAAGCAAGGAAGAGAGGAGATGGAGAAGAAGCCCGAGAAGGGATGGGATCTAAGCCATGGAAAGACCTTGGAGGTTTTTGTAAGGATTTTGACATATACGCTGAATGAAATAGGAAGCCACTAGAATTATATTTAAATCTGGCTGTGCAGACTTCTCCATGGAGAGCAGCCTGAGGGGGCAAGGGTGAGAACAGAGAGATCCACTAGGAAGAGATTGCTATCAGCCCTGCAAGAGAAACTGTGTCAGGCCAAGACAGTAGCAGAAGAGGCAGTGAGAAACAGCTGCTTTATTGATATAGTTTGAGGAAAGAGCCAGCAGGATTTGCTGACAGATGGGTTGTGGGGTGTGTTCTGTAAATGTTTCCAATTGAAGAAAGAACTGTTTCAAATATTGCTTTAGTGTTTCTTTCCCTTGAGTCTCCTCATCTCATCCTTGAGAAAGAATTTTCCAGTGCCTCCCAACATAGGTCACCCACCACTTCTGCAGTTTGTCAATGAGTTTATCATGGTCCATCCAGGAACATCATAAGCAGAATACAGTTCCCCATGTCTGCAGCCATCTGGCAAGCCCAGAGTACATAGAACAGCAAAATAATTACTTTTTGGGATCTCTATCCACTATTACTAATGCCGTCTACAATTACATTTAGTCCTTGGGTAGCTGGATCACACTGTTGGCTCAAAGGAAATTTGTGGTCAACTAAAACACATAGCTCTTTTTCACACCAACTCTTGCCAGTTCAAATTCTTTCTTGTCCTTTGCTCATGTAAGTGATGTGTTATTTTTCAATCAAGTTTTTAACTAAATTGTGGAACATGGCATTTATTTCTGTTAGGTTTTGTCTTATAGGTTCCAGCTTATGAAAATCATATATGACCACTTAATCATATGTCACACCTATGGCTGATATATCTTTTACTCCTAAGGACAACCTTATGTGAGGCTCCTTGCTATTATCTTGATTTCATGCATGAGGGAACAGAGGATCCGAGAGTTTAGGTATGGGGGAATACAGCTCATAACTGAGGGCAAAGCTAGAGTAAAATTCAATTTTGCCTGCTTCCAAAGCTAGATTCTCCTATGCAGAGCTCAGATGCACAGTACCTGGAATACAGGAGATATACAGTAAGTATTTACTTGATTGACCACCCTCCCACCATGTTCTTTTATTTATTTTATTAATCAATGTATGCATCCAGTTAGTATTTGCTAGACTCTGTTCAAATGCTTTACATTTATTAAGCACCTTAATCCTTACAACAGATCTATGAGGTAGGTACTATCATTATTCATAATTCTGTGTGTGTGTGAGTGTGTGTGTGTGTGTGTGTGTTTGTGTGTGTGTTATTGGGGATTGAACCCAGGGGTGTTCTACCTCCAAGCTACACCCCAGCCCTTTTTTTATTTTTCATTTGTAAATAGGGTCTTGCTAAGTAACCAGGCACTGGCCTTGAACTCTCCCAAGTACTGGGATTACAAGGTTGCGCCACCTGGCTCATTATTCACAATTTGTCCAAGGGAGAAAACAGAGACATGTAGAAGTAAAGGAAGCTACCTAGGTCACATCACATAGCTAGGGACAGGATTTGGACCCAGGCAGTCTGGCTCCAGAGTTTGTGTTTATAGCCACTAAGCTATGTCGTCTCAGGTTTCTGTAAGATCCTGACCTTGCACTCTCAAGGGAAGGAGATGCCCTGGCCTAATTCACTGTCCATTGCCAATGCAAAGCTTGCAGCCCTACTGTGAAAATTCAGTACAGTCCCTTTCTCTTTCCAATTTCCCTTCCTTGTCTACAGAAGCTGGCTTCTAAACTTACTAAGAAGGAATACTTCCGCATGTCCCCAAACTTAGCCTTTTAAAAATAATTTTATTAGTGCACTGTAATTATGCAACATAGTGAGATTCACAGTGATACATTTATATATGCACCCACCCCCTCTTCCCTCCCCATACATGTTACTGAGATTGGTAGTGATACTTTCACATATGAACATAACATTATTTGATATGTTTTCTTCTTCAAATCTCTTTTCTTCCCTCCTCTTCTCTCCCCCATTCCATTCTAAGATTCTACTAATCACTCTCCTCTTTTTTGTTTCTGTTTACTCTCTAGTACTCTCTAGCTTCCACATATGAGAGAAAACATATAACCCTTGACTTTCTGCAACTGACGAATCTCAGCATATTTTCTACCCCCATCCATTTTCCTGCAGATGACATAATTTTGTTCTTCTTTAGGGTAGAGTAAAATTCCATTGTGTATATATACCACATTTTCTTTATCCATTCGTCTGTTGACTGACACCTAGGCTGGTTCCATCATTTGGCTACTGTGAATTGTGCTACTATAAACATGAATAAAATGAAGAAATAAAAATGGCCATCAAACTTACTCTTGATCTTTCCTTTCAGGATTCCATACCATTCTGCTTTGTTGTCAATCAAATTCTTTCAGTTTCTCTCCCTGAGGGAAATAAAGTTATCCTATAGCTGAGGAGGGAGCTAGTGTGTTGAGATAGTCTCCATTCTGGAAGAATCCCTGAAAAGGAAACCCCATGACTGGTGGCAGGAGGCCTGGGGAGAAAAGATGCTCCCTGAAGCCCCTTGCTGTCCCAATAATGGGCCTTTATCCATAATTTTCATACCATCTGGTAAATTAACTCTATGGGATCCCAGCTTGAGTCATATTTCCAACTGGTTGTTATTAAGATTTGTGGAATAATTCAAGCCATTCCCATGAATTATCAACCTGTCAAGGATGAATTTTGTGGTAAAATCCTTGTTATTTCAGAAGGTCATCTTTGGCACCATATGCAAAAGGTCCATAAACAATACATGAAATCATAGACTATCAGAATGTACAGTAAGAGCCAGAATTAATTTTCAGCTTGAAACAAATCCTATGAAGGGTGGCATGTGGCAGGAAACTTGTCAAAACGAGCCAAAGTTCCCTTCATCTGAAGGATCATTACTCAAGCCTTTGTTCTGTTTGATCCTAGTAGTCAGTCCTAGGGAATTCATCAACTGATAACCCAAAGTTAAACTTGAACATATTAATCCAGGCACAGAAAAGGAATCTCAGACTTAGAGAATGTTAGAAATGAAAGGGCCATCAGATATAATATAATATATAAACGTTACACTGAAAATGTGGTTAAGCAACCTCTGCTTGAACCCTTCTAGAGGCAGGATGTCTTACTACCTATAAGGAATGGTTGCCCTTTAACTATCAGGTACCTGTAATGGTGAGGAAATCTTGTCATTGTCTGAGAGCTGCCTTCTCCCAGCTTTTATACTCACTGAACTGCAGAAAATGTTTAACACAAAATTCTCTTTTAAGTCTTTGCTCTTCCAAGTAAAACATCTCAATGTTCTTCAAATAGAGCAAGCAGACTAAAAATGATACCTCAAAAATACTCTGATTAACTTTGGATACTGCTACATGATGGGCATTATATTTGCATTAATATATACCTGTGACCTCAGTAGTGCATATAATAACCACATTATACTCATACTAGAGGGCTTACACTAAATGTGAAGTTACTGGAGACCCCATGTCTTTTTTAGATGTACTGCTAACCCCCTCCTTCATTCTGAATTTATGCTGTTGATTTTGGTTCTGAAAGACACAACTTTGTATTTGCCCAACTACATCAGAGCATGCCTTTTTTATTGGTGCATTATAATCATACATCTTAATGAAGTACAGGATGATAGAGGCATACATGCACACATCATTCATTTAGCCCTTCTCCAATTCCCACCCCATTCCCTCCTCCCTCCCTTCTTCTCATCTTCGGCTTAGTGATTGACTTTGGTATGCTTGTGAATGTACATCATGTGCATTAGGGTGTTTCACCCTATGAACTTTTTTAATGCCCTGTTTTGTAAGTCTTTTTTCCCTTGGTAAATTACTGCATCTTTCAACCTCAGTTTACATTTTGTAAAATGAAGATAATTACTAGCTTAATTTTGCAAGTTGTGAGGATCAAATAAAACACACTATGTAAAAGTGCTCCAGAATCAGAGAACTATCAAGTGTAAGGCCCAATGGTGACAGCAATAAACATTGTTACTGTCTTGTTGTACAATGTACACAAATATATCTTTGAGTTTGGTCTTAGCCCCAAATTTGGTTAACATCTCATCTTTATCCCAGTCTTCCTAGGTTTACACTAATTCATTGAATCCATACATTTTGTATATGATAATTTAACAGGTTAAGCATTCAACTATCCAGAATATCAGCTATCTCCCATTTCTCCATTTTGCCTGGAAAGACATCACAGAAGTGTTTGTCAAGATCTTTGAGGCCCAGGTTAATGATTTTTGCAGGTTTCTCTTGTAAACCTATCCAAAAGGAAATGAGCTTAGTCTGGCATGACTTGTTCTTAATGAACCCATGCTGCTTTCTAGTGATTAGTAAATCTCTTTCGAAGAGCTCAAAAATCATCTTCTTAATAATCCATTCTAGAAGTTTTCTGGAGATAGATGTCAAACTCGGTGGTTAGCATTTGTAGGCTCTCCTTACTTTATGAGAAAAAAATCATTGATATATTTAGTCTCTTGGCACTTTTCTTTATATCTACAAGTTCTCAAAGACTACTGAGTTTATAAGACATATCAGAAAATAACAGTGCTAGATAAGTAAGCTATCTACTTATTATTCTGAAGCAGGAGAATTTGTCTTTGTTAGACTGATATAGACACTCTACAACTGAGACTGTAGGTTTAGACACCATCTTTGAGAAAACCCAGAATGCCAGTTGGATTGGATAGTTGATTCTGCAAAAGTATTCTCTCCAAGGGACACACTATGGGGTCATGCTTATTCTAGAGCAGTGCCACTTAATCTTTAATGTGCATATCAATCTCCAGGGGACCTAGTTAGATTTCAGAGTCTGATTCTATAGGTCTAGGGCAGGGTCTTAGTTTCTGTAGTTCTCCCAGGCTCCCAGGTATTGTCTATGCTATTGGCACAAGACCATACTTTGTGCAACAAGGCTCTAAACTGATGATTACAGAACCTTGGCTACACACTAGAATCCCTTGAAAAACTTTAAATAATCCTCATGACAGGCTGGTTCCTAGATTTGATAAATCAGAAACTTAGGGGTTGAGACTCAAAGACTTGGTATTCTTAAAGCTCCTTAGGTCATTTCCATGCACAGCCAAGGTTGAGAACACTCATCTAAAGTTGATTAGGTTTGCTCTCTAGCTTCTAGTTTCTCTTTAAGAGGACTCAAAACATAGCCCTAGGCTAATACAACTACACAAGTGTAGGTTCCCATCTACCTAATGTAGACTTATGCATAAAGAAATGCTTTTAGGAAGAACAAAATCATGTTATTTGCAGGGAAATGGATGGAACTGGAAAACATTATGTTAAGTTAGATTAGTCAGTCACAAAAAGTAAAAAATTGTATGCTCTCCCTAATATGAGGAAGCTAGGGAGAAAGTGGGACATAAGAGGGACTCTAGATGAAGTAAGAGAAACCTTAGATGAGCAAAGAAGGTGACTTAAGGTGATGAGGGGAGAGAGGGAAACACCCTAATGCACATGATGTACTTTCACAAACATATCAAAGTCAATCACTAAACTGAACTTGAGAAGGGGGGAGGACGAGGGAGTGGGGCGGGAATTGGGGAAGGGTTAAATGAGAAATGTGTGCATGTATGCCTTTACCAGCTTGTACCTAACAAAGATGTATGATTACAATGCACCAATAAAAAATTTTAAGAAAATAAATGCTTTTAGCCAGGCATGGTGGCACGCACCTGTAATCCCAGTACTTGAGAGGCTGAGACAAGAGGGTCACAGGTTTAAGGATAGCCTCAGCAACTTAGTGAGGCCATGTTTCAAAATAAAAATAAAAATAAAATAAAATAGGACTCAGAAGTAGAACATCCCCAGACTCAATCCCCAGTACCACAAAAAAATAAATAAATAAAATAAAGCAAAAATAAAAATTTAAAAAGGCTGGGTGTGTAGAATGTATGCCCCAGGGTTCAATTGCCAGGAAAGAAAGAAGAAAAAAAGGGGACACACTTTTTAAATAAAATGTCATTAACCAAGAGTATGGGAAATGTAAGGCTTAGGAGACTCTATTTCAATGTTGATAATTTTTTAAGGTTAATTTTGCTTTCCTACTGCTGCTGACTACAATAATTGAGGGGCCAGAAAGGTGACAAGTGTGGGAGGAAGGTTAGATTAGAAATAGTTTTGTAGCAATGAAAACTCACTTTTTTCCCAGCAGGTAATTTTATATGACACAATCATTTGTACAAGTTAGAAAATTCTATAAAAACAGCCAGGTTGTAGAACTCCACTTCCAGTAAACACCTCTCTTTTGATCACTGTGAATACGCACATAAAATGGAATATGCTTTATTGTCAACCAAACCCATTGTTTATCGATACCGGGTCAATGAGAGTTGAGGTAGGCTAGTTAGGAAACAAAGAATTTGAGATGCAGAATATTAAAGACTCAAGGGAAGTCATTCAAGAGTAGACTCTTTAATGTAGATTCCCTAATCCAAAGGGTGAAGGTCCACACCAGGAAAGAAGGGGATTGCCATGAAGAACAAGTACCTGAATGATCTGAAACTCATCATTTATTTTTAAATATACTTTAATTGGTGCATTATAGTCTCACATCATAATGTGGTTCAGAGTGATAGTGCCATTCATGCACATAGCACTTGGTGAACTTTCCCCCTACCCTGCCCTTCCCACTATCTCCCCTTCCCTATACATGATATTGAGATTGGCACTGGTATCCTCACATATGTATATGTATATACATATACATATGGCAATGGAAGTGTTTCCTTCATTAATTCTGCCTCTCCCCAACACCACCATCCCCTGCCCCTCTCTCACTCCACTGGGGTTTCTCCTCCATTGTCTAAAGTCTCTCTTGTATCCTGATTACTCCGTAGCATCCACATATGAAAGAAAACATATGGCCCTTCATTTCTCTGTTGAGCAGTCCTGATAGAAGAGCTCTCCTTGGCAGTCAGGTAAAGGGAGGAAGCATAGTGGAGTGGTGAAGGGCAGTAGCTTGGCTGGCACCCCAGCTAGGGACATACCAGAAGAAGAAGGGTCAAGTGACGCCAGGCTCAAAGAGGAACAAAGAACAGACTGGATGGTGGCAGGTTTCAAAAAAGTTCTAGGCAAGATTCCTCCCTCGGCAGCAATTCTTGCTGGTGCCAGACCTGACAATCCTTTGGGACAGCATAGAAATGGACCACTTTGAGGCCTGCTAATAGGGTCATCACTATTATACTGCTGAACAATCTACAACATTAGAGAGTCAACTTTCATTAAATCCCTTCTCTTTAAACACTGGTCACACAGAAGAGAATTTAAAAAGCAAAGAACTGGTGGGGAGAATTCATGATTCCTGAGTACTTTTCAGTAAAGGCTCTGTTAGATTTTCCAGTGACTCATCAACTCTTACAGAGCCTCAGAAAGATGATGGGGAGATGAGACTTCATTTCCCTTCCTCTCCTTTAAAAGCCCACTTGTCCCTACAAACTCATCCCCTTTGAACCTCACACACTTCTTCCAGTGACCTTTCCTTTGGTCAGCCTAGTAGGATCAGAGAGAAAAAATGAAACCTTACACATTAAGGTGATTATAGATGACAGTTATGTACTGTATATTGCACAAAGTTAGAAGAAAAGACTTTGAGTGTTTTCACCATAAAGAAGTGAAAAATGTGCAGAGCATGGTGGTGCACACCTGTAATCCCAGAACTTTGGAGGCTGAGACAGAAGGATCATAGGTTCAAGGACAGCCTTAGCAACTTAGTGAAACCCTTGGCAATTTAGTGAGATCCTGTTTCAAAATAAAAAGGGCTGGAGGGTGTAGCTCAGAGGTAGCATGTCCCTGGCTTCATCCCCAGTACTCACCCCCAAGAAAAAGAAATGATAAATATTTGCAGAGCTGAATATGTCTAGCCTGATTTATATATCATGCAACATATACATATTGAAACAAGGTATCCCATGAATATGTACAATTTTTATATTTGTATATATCAATTAAAATGAGAATAAATTTGGAAAACAAAGTTCTAGGTTCCTCTTTAGTGGCTCAAGGGTCACCCTACTAAAAGTCTAAATTCTGGGGAAAGTTGGTAAAACTTCCGGGGATACTTCTTGGTCAGTCAGCTACTTACCTTGCCTCTTTTCTTTTGTGGCTCTAAGCATTGTTCTGGACTGTCTGTTAAAATTCTTCCTCTCATCTTCTTTCCAAAGGCTGATGCACAGTGAGAATTTTCTCTCTTCTTGTCTGACCCAAAGCAAGCCCCCAACACTTTTGAGGCAGCATGGCTCATAAAGAGTTCATTTTATGGGAAGGTAAAGAGCATGCCTTTGGAGTGAGGGAGCCCCAGAGCACTGGGTTTGGATCTTCCACTTTGCCACTTAGCAACTGCATGTTCTTGGACAAACCATTAAAATCCACTGAAACGCAGTTTTTCCTTATGTAAAAGTAAATCAAATAATAATAATAACCTATCCTGAGGGTTGTTATGAGGATTATCTTTGATGTATGCAAAGTGCCTAACATACCACAATAATAAATGGTAGCCAATAAATGGTAGATTTAGTTTTTTTCTATGGACTTTTAAAAAATTATAGAAAAAATAACTAATGAGGTTCAAAAGATGCTAATCACAAAAAAAGCTGAAGCCTACAGTGTCACAACAAATTTTAAAAGAAAAAACACAAGAGAAAAATCATGAAAATCACAAACTGAGATAATTACTGAAGTATGAATAGAAATACCTTAAGCTGTCTCTGCCCTGGGCTTGCTCAACCTCAAGGTTTTTTTTTTTTTCCTTTATCTTTAAACTGCAGCCTAGGGTACAAATTAAAGTCCCTGGCCTAAGAGTCAAGCCTGTGATCTTGTACAAGTCCCTTAACTTCTCCCAGCCTCAGTATCCTCATCTGTAGGATAAGAATAATAGGAGTATCCAGTTACCAGTGCAGTAAAGATACAATGTTCTTAGTAGATTGTGAGTACTCATCTCATGTTCCCCAAATGTCTGGGTCTTTGGTTCTTAGACTCCATCCACATCTAAAGAGTTATTTCCCCTTGTCTTTATGTCTACATCCTCCTATGCATTCTGCAAAAACTTGAGTTGATTCATTTAAACCCACCAGTTGAGCTTAACTTGCTTTGATCACCCCATCAAGAAAGAAAGGAGCATAGAAAACAGACTTCCAAAATGTAGGAGACCCTTGGGCCTTGGGGAGGGCAAGAGAGAGAGAGGTAGGATGGGAGACAGAAATTGGAAAGCCTTCCACTGTGCCTTCTTGAACCCCATCCTACACAGGCTGAAAGTAAGTCGTGTATCCCTAAAAGGAAGGTCAGGTGTATCAGCTCTGCTGTGGCCTCCAGTGGTGGGGCCTGGACCTGTTTCAAAATAAAAAATAAAATGGGGCTGGAGGTGTAGCTCAGAGATAGAATGCTCCTGGATTCAACCCCCAGTAACATCCCCCCAAAATAAAATAAGTATTCTACATTGAGCTCATAGGGAAGAAGGAAGAGTAATAATAATAGTAATATTTGGTAGACTTCTGGAGGAAGAGTACACAATTTCTAGGAGGACTCATAAGAATGAGTGAGAATAGATAATAACGATTTAATTAATATGCCAAGGCCATAGAGATATTTGGTGGGCTCACTGGAAGACGGAATAATCATTATTATAAAAGCTAATAGTTATCAATTGCTTCCTACACATCATACACTGTAGTAAGTGCTTAGTATTATTCCACACAACCTTACAAGGGACTTGTGACTCAGGAAGATTAAGGAACTTGCCCACAGTCACAGATCTGGCAAGTGACAAAGCCAGTATGAAAACCTAGATCCCAAAACTATGCATTTTCCTCTGTACCATGTGGTGACAATAGAGGGAAACCAACTGACCTAGCTGGTTAGGATACTTGTCTGCATCCCAGTCCCTAGGCAACAAATGTCTGCAGGGTTCTGGGCACAAGAGACTGGTTACCATGGGAGCCACCTGCTCTCCCTAGCCTTTTATTACCAGCTCCGGATCAGGGGGCTTCTAGAAAATAGAATCCTCCCTCACCTCCACTAGGGTGGCAGATTCCTCACTGAGTAGAACAGTCTGGTACCCAGACAACCAGGTGTGTTATCTTCTCATAAATGTGTGAATTGAAGGAAATTCCTCCTCCCTAATTACTAATGCTTGAAATTGGACCTTTGGAACATTCTGTCCTTTATTAACATGCAAATACCTGTTTTGATTCATTTACACCACAGTGTGAATCTTTTACTTCATCATTTTCAAGAAAACTAGTCTCTGAGATTTTAGTCTAATGTAGTTAGCATTTCAGGCAAAGCAGTTCATAATCTCCAGTCCCTTTCTCCATGTAAATCATAGTCATCAATCAAAATTCAGTATAGATGCTACCCTCTTCCAGAAAACCTACCTCCAACCCCAACCACAACAGCTATGTAGTTGGCTAGCTTTCTATCTGTATAATTATACATGCTATATACTGCCTATATGTTATAATGACAGCATGTATTATACTTCACTTATAAATAGTATTTCTTTAATAATAACAATAGTAATAAGTATACATGGTTAAAATATGCAGAGTGCACAATATTCTGAAGTAGAAGTAGAACGAGTCCATAGCCATTGCAGTTTTAATTCATGGATGCAATTCTGCTAAAAGTTTATTAGGTATATTTTTTCAGAATCATTTAATGCATATACAAGAGTTCTGTATATGCTTGGTTTCCACACAGGTTCATACTGTTCTGACTTTGCTTTTCTTATTACTTGTATCTTGAAACCCTTTATATATCAATATATAATAATCTGTTACATAATATATAAAGGTGGATGTATCATAATTTATTTCCCACTAAAGGAGACTCTTTTTTTTAACTTTCCTTTGCTGTTTTGGCTTATTGTTGCTTATCTTTCTTGACTTTGATTTTGTTTGCTATTAGAAATAGTGTGTAACTAATATCTTCTTACACATTCTCTTGTTTATGTGAATACACCCTTAGAATATATTATTGGAATTAGAATTGCTGGGTTAAAGCTGTGGCCTTTTAAAATCTTGATAAGTATGTCAAATTGATTTCTAAAAACATACTCCAAGTTTTACTCAAACTGAGTATGCATCTGAGTTACTGTATCCCTGAGTTACTGTACATTCTCAAGAACATGACATTTTTAAAAACTTTATCACATTGTAAATTGGGTGGAAGAAATTATATCTTATTATTTTGACTTTTTTAAAAAAATATAAGGAAGTTCGAGAAGAATTTTAATTTTCACTGGGAATTTATATTTCTTTCTTATATAATTCTTTATCCAATTTTCTTTTTCCTCCTTTTCTTTTTCTTTTCTTTTTTTTGTGGCATTGAGGATTGAATTCAGGGGTACTCTACCTCTGTCCTACACCTCCAGCACTATTTTACTTTTTATTCTAAAAGAAGGTCTTGCCATGTTACCTCATCCTGACCTCAAACTTGTGATCCTCCTATCTCATATTCTCAAATACTGGAATCAGGCATACACCATTGTGCCTGGCTTTATCCAATTTCCTTTTTTTAAATTTAATTTTATTTTTATACTTTTATTGGTGCATTGTAATTTTACATCATAGTGAGGTTCAAAGTGATACAAACCTGCATGCACTTGGTATGTTTCTCTTTGGATCTCACTCACACCCCTACCATACATGTAAGTGAGATTGGTATTGAGTCTTTTCCTCACATAACTCTTAAAGGCTTCAGGTATAGTTTTAAAAGTAGCTCATTGTTATATATATATATATATATATATATATATTCGGTACTGGGGATTGAACTCAGGGGCATTCTACCATTCTACCTCCGAGCTATACCCCCAGCCCTATTTTTTTTTTATTCTTTATTTCGAAACCGGGTCTCACTAAGTTGCGGAGTGCCTCACTAGGTAGCTGAGGCTGGCCGCGAACCCGGATCTTCAGGTCTCAGCCTCCCGAATGCTGGGATTACAAGCGTGCGCCACCATGCCTGGCTTGGCTCATTGTAGCACATATTTCTTTCTTGATTTGTCATTTACCCTTCAACTTATTTATTTATGATTGCCATGTAGAAATAAAAATACATAGTAAAATATATCAATCTTTTATTTTATTTTATTTGGTTTTTATAGCATGCTTAGTAAGAAAGGTTGCCTTCATTGCAAAATTATACAATCACCATGTTTTTGTCTAGAATCTAGTGGTTTCTCCTGTTTTAATATTAAAAATTTTAACTAAATAAATTATTCTGGTGTAAGGGGTCAAGTACAGATCCAGATATTTTATCCAAATGGCTGGCCAATATTTTTAAATGTTTACTTGTCTCTCCAACTAGACTCTGAGTTCTTCCAAGAAAAGAACCATACCATATTAATTATTGTAACTTAGCATCTAACACCGTGTCTGGCACCCAAAAGCACTTGCTGAAGACACATAGAATGAATCCCAGAAACTGTTTCAACTTCCCTTATTGCTGAGCAAAGCCTGCTTAAAGATAATGACTAGCCTATATGTACCACATTTTGCTAAGTCTATTGCTAACCCACTGTGAGCCTGTTCTCATCAACTACTGCCTGGTGCCTATAACCTCATATCCAAGCTAGATGATTAAAACTACCAGGTATACATGAAGAAAGCCTAATTAAATATTGGAGGCACATGGTAAAAAGAAACATAATAAATCTCCATCTGACCAAGAAGCCCCCTACTCCATAATTACTGGTGCCTGAAATTGAACTTTAGAACTTTATGTCCTTTATTTTAATGTAAATATCTTTTCTGAGCTGGGTTTTTTTTTTTTATTCATCCACATCATGGTGTGAATTTTTGCTGTCTGATTCAATACAAAATAACACACATACAACAACAACAAGAAGAAGACACAAACACACATCTGTGAAAATAAGTTGTGAGAGGAAGTCCAAAAAGAAGCAAAAGTCATCAGAAATCACAAAAAGGATCACTAGGAAACAGGGAATCCACAGAGGCGCAAGGAGAAGGTCATTAATAACCTGTGTTCTCACCATAACACTTAGTGTACCAAGCTGCTTAATCACAAAATACATCATCCCTCTCATCTCTCACCGAACTTCAGCAAACTAAACCCTCTAGGCTTATTGGACATATTTGTAGGAGGCTATTTAGATTAGAGAAGATCACATGGGTCAGGTAAGGGCTAATTTATTTGGAGTGTTTCCAAGTACTTCAGCTTAAAAGAGCATTGGGATATTATCACTTTCCTTTAACAAACCCAATAGTCTATTCTAGTGTGCAACATGCCTTTTCATCCTCGGTTGACCACAAACTTAATATCCACCAGATTAAAAATGTTTGGGAGAGCCAGGCATGGTGGCACATGCCGGTAATTCCAGTATTTGGGAGGCTGAGACAGTAAGATCACAAGTTTGAGGCCAGCCTCAGTAGCTTAGTGAGACCCTATTTCAAAAAAATAAAAATAAAAAGGGCTAGGGGTATAGCTCGGAGGAAGAATGCCCCTGGGTTCAATCCCCAGCACCGCCACCACCAACAACAAAAAAAACATGTTTGGGGAAGAGAAATGGTAAAACAAAAAAACATGAAGAACCTCAGCATGCTTCTAACTTGGGGCTGTGACATGAATATTGTCAAACTCACACTCTCCCATTTTCCAGGCTGAGAAGAAACCCAAAGTTTAATACTCCTAAATTGGTATAGCAGGTAAACTCTCAAGCTTGCTCAGTGCCTGGGCCTGAATGCTTTCAAGTTTGACATCAATGAGCAATGGGGGTTATGAATGTCATTTTCCTGGTTTACTAGAATCTCTCTCTTTGGACCCAGGTCAGTTCAGTATGAACTTCTTCCATCACTATAAAAATCTGCCACTTGTTTATTGCTAATCTATCCCCAGAGTTGAAGAGAATGAAATAACTAATGGATCTGAAATTAAGGGACTACCCTTATTAAAAATATAAATTCAATGGAAGGTGCCATCCAGGCTCAAAGGTAGAATGCCCCTGAGTTCAATCCCTAGTACTGCAAAAAAAAAAACCCTAATAAATAAATAAATAAATAAATAAATAAATAAATAGGGCTGGGGGTATGGTTCGAGGTACCAAAAAACAAAAACAATGGAAGGCCAGCCAGGCGTGGTGGCGCACGCTTGTAATCCCAGCATTCGGGAGGCTGAGACCGGAGGATCCGGGTTCGAGGCCAGCCTCAGCTACCTAGTGAGGCACTCCGCAACTTAGTGAGACCCAGTTTCAAAATAAAGAATTAAAAAATAGGGCTGGGGGTATAGATCGGAGGTAGAATGCCCCTGAGTTCAATCCCCAGTACCGCAAAAAAAAAAAAAAAAAAAAAAAAAAAAAAAAAAAAAAACAAAAATAAAAAAAAAATTAAAAAAAAAAAAAAAAAAAAAAAAAAAAAAAAAAAAAAAAAAAAAAAAAAAAAAAAAACAATGGAAGGTGCCATGTTTGAATTAATATCTTAGCATGAAGTAGTGGTGTAGTCTTCCACTCAGAACCTCAGAGTTTATGAAAGAGCAAAGAATAACAAGTAAATACTAGAAATGGAAATAGACCACCAAAGCTTTGGGTGCATGGAGGTACCATGAGGCCTAAAAATTCCTGAAATAAGAAAAAAAATGATGCTAGAAAAAAATCTTCAATTTTCCTCAAAATTATCTGGAATCTGGTTACTGAGTACTCTAGGACTTCTAAATAATTTATTAACCATAGGAGAACATGATATAATGATGATGGAGATGCTGATGGCATTCATGACAAGTTACATTTACTAGGCATTTACTTGGTGCCAACCACTGTATGCAGTGTAGCTTGTGTAAGCCTAACAATAACTCGAGAGAAGGCACAATTAGTTTTACAGAGGAGGAAATTAAGGCTCAGCAAGATTTGTAATCGGCCCAATATCATATAACTAATAAGTAGAGCCTCCACACTAAGCTGAGAGCCAAGGCTGACCCATGAATGACTCTTCTCAACCATCATGCTACTTAACAAGAGAGTTGAGCTGCTACTTCATGTCCTCAAGTCTTTGGTCCACAGAAATCCCAACCTAGGACATAATTCTGAATCCAAGTTTGCCTTTTTGTATCTTGTTCTCTTTGCTTGGGCCCTACTCCTCTACATTCTTTGGGAGTCACTTCTGTAGCCCACCTTGCCACCTCCCCCCAGGTATAGATAAGTCTCTTGAATGTCAGGCTTTTTCTTAGGTACTTACACATTTGCTTTTCTCATTTAACATATCGACCTTTAAGGTAAAGATTATCATTCCCATTTGACAGCTCAGCAAATGGTGGCTAAGACAGGTTAAGAAAAATACCAAAGATGAGTGACAATTTGAACATGCACTCTCTGACCCCAGAGTTTGAGAGGACTTATGAGACACAAATACTCTCAAGAATATTTTCAGGGTAAGAGACTTCCATTTTTTTCCAGAAGATTGAATGACCAAGGTTGGAAACCTCTGGTAAAAGGGACAGGCAGAGCTGGCTGTGGTGGCACACACACCTATAATCCTAGTACTTAGGAGGCTGATACAGGAGGATCTCAGGTTCAAGGCCAGCCTCAGCAAAATACTGAGACTCTCAGCAACTTAGTAAGACCCTGTTTCAAAATAAAAATTTAAAAATAGGGCTGAAGGTGTAGGTCAGAGGTAAAATTCTCAGAAGTTCAATTCCTAGTAACTCGAAAAACAAAAAGTGAGGGGGAGGCAGATAACATACATGCTTTTAGATAAGAGGCCTCTGTCCCATGGTTTTCTTCACATTAACTGAAGCAGATGTTTGTTCATTAACCCTTTCCTCCCCTCAACATGCACAAAGGGAACACTAGTTAGGCTGTTTCTGACCCTGTCCTATTTTTTCTTGGCTGGGGGAATACTCTGCATAATATGGCAGAAATATAAAGGCCAGGCTCTTGTGTGGCTCTCTTTCTCCTGGACCATTTTTCCCTTTCCCTAAAGGCAGAGGGTTCCAGCTGTAGTGGTGCATGCCTAGAATCCCAATACTTGAGAGGCTGAGACAGAAGAATCACAGGTTCAAGAAGAGCCTCAATAATGTAGTGAGACTTTCAGCAACATTAAGAGACCCTGTTTCAAAAAATAAAAAAATGTCTGGGGGTGTAGCTCAGAAGTAGAATGCCCCTGGGTTCAATCCTCAATAACCACCCCCCCATCACACACACAAGCAAAAGCAGAGGGTCCAACACACATAAGAAGAGTTGACTAGGAGTAGTATAGAGTTTGTCTAACCCCTCAAATTGGGACACAGATGTTCAGGAAGAAGGAATGATTTTTGGAAGTGTCTTGTTTTTTCAAGCATAACAGGGACTCATACCACACTCTTTTCATGCAGTCATACAGACTGCCATAAAATGATGCCCTCTCCTTTGTCTACCTAACACTGATAAGTCATTAAGTTTTTTTATTTTTAATTTCAATAAATTAAAACAAGGACTCAGACTTTTGAACATAGAAAATTATAAGTATCTAGTCACTTAATGAAAAATACATCATTGAAGCCTTGCAGTACCTAAGCACTTGGAGCACTGTAGATTAATTTTATTAAGTTGTTTTGCCTTTAGGATACCAAGAATCTACTCTCAGTTTTATTAGATGAGAATCCATCCAGTGCATATGTTAATTTTATACTGAATCTGAAATTTTCAGCTGCAAATAACTTCTCCCTTTGTCAGTAATGAAGCCACTGTGACATTGCCAAACACTCTCTTGCCATCTTCACCAGACTCCCTGACCGGTACCACTTTTAATATGACCTGATTACATTACAAATTCTTCCCCTTCACATACTGGCATCCTATCTGACCTTGAATATAAGATTTTAGATATGTAGAAAGAGTTGAGTTTTTAAGACCTGGATATTTATGAGTCTTCATTTCAAAATTACCTTTTTAAATCCCTTGAAAATAGAAGCTCCAAATATAGGAATACAGGCTACTTAAGTCAATGTACTATGAAGATAATCAACATACAAAGTTGTTCAAGAATTTGGTACATTTGTCACTGTGTCTAGATTCAGGTGTTTAACATTGGCAAATTTTAAAAGTGACTAAAAGTCATTTTTGTGATCTATTATGATCATTCCCTTTAGGCCCCAAATACTCCTCATACACCATCATCTTATGGGTTGTTAAATTTGTTCACAGTTTGCATGAAGTACTTCTTGGAAAATTATTTCTATATTAGAGGTGTTTATCTAGTCAGGAAAGAGAACATGAGACTATACCTGGCCTATTCCTATAGAAAGTCAGACACAACGGCATACACCTGTAATCCCAGTACTTGGGAGGCTGAGACAGGAGGATTGCAGGTTCAAAGCCAGCCTCAGCAACTTAGGGAGACTGTCAGCCACTTAGCTGAGACCCTGTTTCAAAATAAAAAAAAAATAAAAAGGGCTGAGGTGTAACTTAGAGGTAGCGTTCAATCTCGAGTATCACCCACCCTTAAAAAAAGAAAGTGGCTAAACATTGACTAGTGTCATACATCTGGTTTCCCCTGAAGCAGCAAATCCCCTCAAATGGAAGACATATATATATATATATATGAAATTAATAAATCCACAATACAAGTTGAAAATAAGTATATTTGTGCAAAGTAAATTTTGAGGAATCCATCTGAGTTATAAGGTGGTGAGAATAATATTAATGGAGAAAAGCACAGCCTGAAACATGTGCAGTAAAGGATGATTGAATAAGTTAAGTATGACTCCAGATGTTCTCCAAGCTGAAAGAAAGGAGATATAAGTAGCATATGGAAACCATGGGGAAAACATCATTTGTTAAGGTATCCCATTTTGAGCAGTTGAGTAGTTTTATACGTTAATTTTCGTCTGCCTAACTGTGTCAGGTAATGAGTGGCATAGGCATTTTCTTCATTCTGGAACAATTGGTGTGAATGCTTGGGCTGAAGAGGTAAGACAGGGACCCCAGTGGTTGGCCATATCCAAGAGAAATGGGAAGCTTCATTGCCCAGAGGATAAACTACTTATACATTTCACTCAATTGAATGCCTGTCTTTTCTAAAACTCTTGAAGATCCTGCAGGCTGTGAAAAAATATATAATCTACAGGCAAACAGAGGATCTCAAAACCCAAGATGAGCACTACCCAAGTATTTACAAATATTCAGGGGAAACCATCAGCACAAAATGAAATAACCAAAGTCCCAAACTAGGACATAGCTGAAACCTAATGCTCAAGGAAACTAAATAAAGTTAAGGAAGAACAAAGAAAATTGAAAGGGAAATTGATCAAAGAATGAAAAATACTGTAAAATTTCTCAAAATCAGAGAAAGACAAAAATCTTCAAATAAAAGTCACACACCAATCATTGGGAAAGATAACTTAATAAACAATATCCAATGTTCCCAGCACAAAGGCATGATATATCTGAGTTGATATATGTCAATTACCCTGATGGATCATATATGCAGATTGTATTATGAATGCTAGGTTGTATCCCATAAATATGTACAATTACTATGTGCCCATTAAAAATAAATGTATTTAAAGATATCTCTACCTAAGGCAGTTCACAGTGAATTTCTATAAAATGAAATCTAAAAAAATTTCCAAAGCAACAAGCAGGCTACTTACACAGGAATGAAAACAAAGCTAGTATCAGATTGTGTATCAGCAATACTCAACGTTAGGAAATAGTAATGAATTAGCTTCAAATTTATGAGAAAAATTATTTGGAAGCAAAAATACAATACTGTGAAAGACTAACATTTAACTGTGAAAAACTAACCTTGTAAGGGTGAGGGCTGTTGCAAAATGAAGATACTTTTCTGACATACCAAGACAGTAATTTTACCACCTGTAATTTATCCCTAAATTAATTACTGGAGGACCCTACTCTAGCAAAATGAAAAATGAATCCAAGGGTCTGATTTGGCATAAAAGAAACAATGGTGAGCAAAGAAGCTGGTCAAAGTTATAGTATACCTAAATAATTATTATTGCAAAACTAACAATAGAGAACTGAATCCCAGATGACTTCAACATAGGAAATTATGTGGTTCGGGAGAAAAGAGAAAAGGAATTCAAAATATTGCTATGGTTATATTTTTCAGGATGAGGATATAGATAATCATAAATTCTAGAAATGTATGGTGAATAAATATTAGAGTAAGTTTTAACAGATCAATAGTAGCTACTAGAATATGAGATATAAAAATTCTAAAAACATACTAGAGAATGAAAACCAGAAATGCTACAAATTTCATAAATTTCTGGGAAGGAAAATAAGAATCATGGTGATAGAAAACATAAAATTAGATGGCAATGAGAAGACAGATAATCTCAGATTGGACAAATAAACAAGATAAAACTATATCCTGTTTAAAAGAGATGTGCTTTAAGAAACTTGGAAATAAATGAACTATGAGAAACACATAAAGAAAATATCAACAAAATAAAGTTCCTGTAGCAATATTAATATCAGAAAAAATGAATGACAAAAATTAAAAGGGACATCTTGGTATATCCATTAGAATAATATACCAATCATTAGATTATTTATAAAAATAAAAATATAAAAAAACTGAAATATATATGGATAATCAAACAAACAGAAATTGGCAATACACAACACCAAGGGGAAACTTTTCCATACCTTTCCCTCAGAAATTCATCAGCAGATCAAGTAGAAAACAGGAAGAGAATTTAGAAAGTACAATGAGTTTGATACAATAGATATATACATGAATGTATCCAACAAGCAAACATATGGGATATGCTCAGAATTTGACTATAACTGTGTATAAGGTTACAAAAAAACAACAAATTATGAAAAGCAGAAAACATTGTCTACATATCCTGAGCATGTCAATATGATTCAAAATTAGCAATAACAGTGAACCAAAAATATTTTGAGGGTACTGGAGATTGAACCCAGGTTCATTCTACCTCTGAGCTACACTCCCTCTCTCCAATTTTACTTTTTGTCTTTAAAGCAGGGTCTTACTAGGTTGCTGAGGCTGTCCTTCCATCAGAAATCCTCCTGTCTCAGCCTCCCAAGTACTGGGATCACAGGCATGTGCCAACACACACAGCTAACTAAAAACATTTTAGCAACTTTCTACATAATTTTTTAAAAATTTATTCTCAATGAATTTTTGAAGGACTTTGAAAGTTTGATCCAGAAACCTGAACAAAGGAAAACATCAAAACTAAAATAAAAAACTATTTAGATGTACTTACACAATTATATCAAGGTCACTCACTAAACTTAACTTGAGAGGGAGGGAGGGCGAGGGTGCGGGGTAGGAAGTGGGAAAGGGGTCAAATGAGAAATGTGTGGGCATATGTCAATATCAATTTGTACCTAACAAAGATGTATGCTTACAATGCACGCATAATAATAAAAAAAACTATTTAGAAATGAACAAGAGTGAAAGCAATGTGGAGAAAAACCTATGGCACATGATCAAAATGGAACTCAAAGAAAATGTAACTTAAATAAGCTCATACGAAAACTCAAGATGTTAGGATAAGAACAAGGTTAACCCAGAAAAAGTAAAAATGAATATAAATATAAAAACATAAATTAAAGAAATTATGGCAAGCTCGAAATGAAACAAACAAAAAGATAATATTGATCCATAAAAGCTAGAACAATTTATTTGAAAAGACTACTAAAATAAACAAAACTTTGTGGAAGTCTGAGAAAAAAATCCAGATAGAATGTATAAATAAACAATGTTTGGAGCGATAGTTAAATAACTTTATATACAGAAAATATTTAATATTGTATTACATTTAGTTATGCATAATATTGTGAAAATTAAAATTTGAGAATTAATAATGGATAGGAAAACATTAATCGCTAAAATTGACTCAAGAAGATGCAGAACACCTGAACAGATCAATGATCAGAAAAGTAGTCATAGATTTACCCCTATAAAAAGACACAGGGCCCAAAAGTTTAGATAGACAAATTCTATCACATCCTCAAAGAACAAATCACTCTCATGCCCTATGAAATATTTGGGAACATAGGGAAAGAATGAAAGCCCTGTGTGGTGGCACCTGCCTATAATCCCAGGAATTCAGGAGGCTGAGGCAGGATGTTCACAAATTTGAGGCCAACCTGGTAATGTAGCCATACCTTGTTTCCAAATAAAAAATAAAAAGGGCTTGGGGATGTAGCTTATGTAACTCAGTGGTAGAGCATCCCTGGGTTTGATTCCCAGTATAAATAAATAAATAAATAAATAAATAAATAAATAAATAAGAGAAAGGGGAGGCTTCTCCACCAATTTTGTAAATCTAGCATAATTTTATACCAAAAAATTGGACAAACATAGCAGGAAAAAGAAAACTATGGGTTCAATCTTGCTTATGAAGATAGATGCAGAATACCAAATAGAGTATTAGAAATTCAAATTCAGATGTATATTCAAAGAAAAATACACCATGAGTCATGACCAATAAAGCTTTTCCCATGAAAAAGATATGGTTTAACAGATTGAAAGATAAAAATTATATAATTACCTCAACAAATGTCCCAAATTATTTCTTGAAATTTGATATTCTCAACATGACACACACCATTCTAGCAGATCTTATCTTAACATTAATAAAATGTTAGTGTTCTCAATTAGTAAATGGAGCCTACATTCAAAGCACGTATATCTCAAGTTATGTTCTTCCTTATTGATTGCACCTCATTGACTATTTGATTATAGTACTTCTAGTTGTTTAATCTCAAGGATATTCACCATTTCCATTTTTCTTTCTCTAATGTTCTGTTTGTTTTTTATTGTTTTCGAATATAGTTTACTTCTTATAGTTTATTTGATGTCTCCAATGAAGTTTTTTTAGCATTCCTTCTGTCCTTCTGTGGTTCCTGTGAAACTATATATATATCAAGCACATTCACATCCTTAAAACTTAAAACTATTAACTAAATTAACAGTTACATGCACATAATAATGAATGTGTAGACATGTTTAAAAAGTCACCTCTTAACAGTTTGTATTACTGTCAATATAATCATAATCACTGAATGATCAGAAAATCATTAGCTGGTATGACCCCATGAAACTTTAGGTTCAGTTGAATCTTCAAGAATATAAGCAGAAATCAAACAGTGTATATTGACCTAATTAACAGCCTTATTAGTTAAAAAATTTTTAATTAAGTTGGAAGGGAATGAAATAACTTTAATTCGTGCAAGATATCTTTCACAAACATAGAGCAAACCTCACATTTAATGATGAAACAGAAAAATTCCCGTAAAAGTTAGAAATAATTTGCAGGGAAATGGATGGAACTGGAAAACATTATGTTAAGTGAGATTAGCCAGTCACAAAGAGTAAAGAAGCATATGTTCTCCCTAATATGCAGATGCTAGGGAGAAGATGGGGCATAAGAGGTTCTCCAGATGAAAAAGGAGAGACCCTCGAAAGCAAAGAAGTTGATTTAACTGAAGGGGTTGGACGGGGAGGGGGCACACTAATGTATATCAAGGTTACTCACTAAACTGAACTTGAGAGGGAGGGAGGGTGAGGGAGCAGGGTGGGAATTTGGGGAAGAGGCCAAATGAGAATTGTCAGCACATATATCGTTATCAATTTGTACCTAACAAAGATGTATGCTTACAATGCATGAATAAAAAAAATAAAATATTTGCTTCTATTCAACGTTGTATTGAAGGTCCAAGACAATTTCATGAGACAGAAAAGTGAGCAAGATATACAAGTATCAGGAAGGGAGAGACAAAAATATTACTGTTTACCTTAAAAAGCCAAATAAATCTATGAAAACTTACTAGACCTTGTTGAGAAAAATATTTTGTTTCTTTTTAATCTCTAGTGCCAAACATAGTGTTTGGCACATTGTAAGAACTCAAGTAATATTTTTAATTAATAAAATAAATAAAGCAACCAATTTAAAAATGTAACAGAAAAAATCTCATTCATAATAGAAAAAATTATAAAATATCTAAGCAGAAATATATAAAACACATTGAAAACCTCAATAACCTAATAGAACATATTCAAAGACCTATCTAAAGAAAGTTCTAAACTTTACTAAAGGTCTCATTTTAAAAGAAGAATGAATAAAATCAAGAGACTTGTAATAATCACAGATGGAATGAATCACTATTATAGAAATGTCATTTCCATCCAAATAATTCTAAAAATTACATACAATTACAATTGAAATACAGGTAGGAATGCTTCTAGAATTCCAAGCTAACTTTTAAATTCACCCAGAAAATAAACTGCAAAAACAGTCAAGATAATTTTGGAAAAGAAAGAAAAAGGAGAGTTTAGTCTATCAGATATCAAAATATGTTTAAAAGTTAGTGTCTCACCAATGGAGTAGAATAGAAGATTCAGAAACACACCCACATACTTACAGTCAATTGATTTTTGACAAAGGAGCCAAAAAATACACTGGAAAAAAGATATCCTCTTCAACAAATGGTGTTGGCAAAACTGGTTAACCATATGCAGGAAAATGAAAATAAACCCCACTTTCTCACCCTGCACAAGAGTCAACTCAAGGTGGATCAAAGACCTGGAAGTCAAGCCAGAGACCTTGCAGCTACTTGAAAATAGCAAAGGCCCAACACTTCAACACATAAGCACAGGTAAAAACTTTCTCAGCAAGACCCCAAAGGCACAAGCAACTCAAAGAAAGACCAATACATGGGATTGCATTAAACTGAAGAGCTTCTGTGCAGCAAAGGAAACTATCAAGAATCTCAACAGAGCCCAGAGTGGGAGAAAATTTTTGCCAGCTACTCTTCTGATAGAGGACTAATATCTAGAATTTACAGAGAACTCAAGAAACTCACAGATAAGAAAACAAATAACCCAATCAAAAAATGGGCAAAGGATCTGGACACTTCAAAAACAAAGAAATACAAATGGCCAATTAATTTGTGAGGAAATGTTCCACATCATTAGCAATCAGAGAGATGCAAATCAAAACTACCTTGAGATTTCATCTAACCCCAATTAGAATGTCAATCATCAAAAACACAAACAACAACAAATGCTGGAGAGGGCATGGAGAAGTGGGAACCCTAATACATTGTTGGTGGGAATGCAAATTAGTGCAACCACTTTGGAAAACAATATGGAGGATCCTCAGATGAATGGGAATGAGCCTACCATATGACCCAATAATACCATTTCTGGGTATCTACCCAAAAGATGGAAACCAAACTATCATACCAATGCATGTGTATCTATGTTTATAGCTGCACAATTCACAATTGCCAAACTATGGAACCAGCCAAGATGTCCATCAACAGATGAATGGATTACAAAATTATGGGATATGTACACAATGGAATTTTACTCAGCCATAAAGAAGAACAAAATCATGTTATTTGCAGGGAAATGGATGTAACTGGAAAACATTAGGTTAAGTGAGATTAGTCCCTAATATGCAGAAGCTAGTGAGAAAGTTGGACATAAGAGGGACTCCAGATAAAGAAGGAGAAACCTTAGATGAGCAAAGAAGGTGACTTAACTGAAGGTGATCAGGGTGGGTGGGTCACCCTAATGCACATGATGTACTTTCACAAACATATTAAAGTCAATCACTAAACTGAACCTGAGAAGGAGGGAGGGTGAGGGAGTGGGGCAGGAATTAGAGAGGGGTTAAATGAGAAATGTGTGTATGTATGCCTTTATCAGCTTGTACCTAACAAAGATGTATGATTACAATGCACCAATTAAAAAAATTTTTAAAAAGTTAGTGTCCACATAGTGCATTATTGACATAAGTATAATCAAAGAGCAATAAAGCAGAATTTAGGGCCCTAAACCAGATCCATGTAAATGAATGGAAATTTAGTACATGATTAATAAAGAAGCATCTTAGTTAGGATAGGATGACTCTTCAATAAACGTTATGACACTTGGTGATTAGAAAAATATGCATCTATATAATGTATATATATGTATGTATTGTATTATACATATATACATATGTATATATATGCACATACAAAAGACATAAAGACAGAAATAGAAGCAGAGAGAATCACACCTCAGAATATAAACAAAAATAAATTCTAAACAAATTAAAGAAGCAAAACTATTAATTTACTAGGAGAAAATAGAGAAGTAATTTAAGTGAGACTTTTTCAGCAAGATTCAAATCTAAGAAATCCAAGAAAAATTGAATAAATTGACAGGGTCAAGAATTTTTAACTTTTGTACAGTATTCATCTCATCAATGATAAGAAATGCGATTGCATTATACAATGACATAATTACAATTTAGGTATGATTTATAGTTATCATCATACACATTTATATGAATAAAAAGAAAATAATTTTTCTAGGCATGGTGGTACATGCCTATAATCCCATACTTGGGAGGCTGAGACAAGAGGATCACAGGTTCAAGGACAGCCTCAGCAACCTTGTAAGACCCTGTTTCATAGTAAAAAATAAAATAGGGCTGGGGGTGTAACTCAAAGGTAGAACACCCCTGGGTTCACTCTCCAGTACCACAAAAAAGAGGATAATTTTATGTCAATATCCAAAATGTAAACAATTTATTGGAATTAATGGGCAAGGGATATAAATGAGAAACTTATCAAAAACAGGAAAGGCAAACAAAATAAAACAGGAAAATAAAATGGACATTAAATATAGGAGAAAATACTTAGCCTACAAGTAGCCAAAAATACCTTTTTCATCCACAACACTGGCAAATGAAAAAAGTCTGACCATATCAAGTGTCAACAATTTTTTAATAAAACTGCCAACGGGTGTATAAATTAACATTAGCAGTTCAGAGAGCAATTTTACAGTATTTAATAAAACTGAAATATTAAAACCTAGCAATTCCAAGGCAAAGAATATGTCCTCAAGAAATACTTGCACATGCACACAAAGAGATCCCAAGGTTGTCAATTTGCAGAATTGTAACTACAGTCACTTGTAAACAACATAAATATTCATCAGTGGGAAAATAGCTAGCCAAACAATATTATAGAGCAGTTTAAAAGAATAAGATAGATTTATATGTACTGGCATGAAAAATATTCCCAAGACATATTGTTGAATGAAAAAAATCAACCTGCAGAAAAACACATACAGTTTGGTATATTTATTTTTAAAAATAAACCCCACAGAACTGCAGATACCTTTATGTCTATAGACAGAAAGTAATCATCTGGGAAATTATACTATGAACATAATTTCTATCTTATAAAAGTCATTAAATGGGGATTGGAGGGGGATTTTGGTATTGTTTAATGTTTTATAATGAGGAAAGATCCACATATTATTTGTGAAAAGAAAAATTATTTTAAAAAGAAGAATAAATTTAAAAAATGTGGAAAGAAGGACATTCAGGGACTCTACTGGAACTCCCACATTTTATAAGTGAGAAAACTGAGCTCAGCAGAAACTGAGTGACTGTCTCAAGTTCACACAGTTAATTAGTGGCAGAACTGGAATTGGAGTCCAGGTCCCTGTTCTCCCAGGCAGGGGAGCAGCACATCTCCATTATTACCTAGATGCCCACTTGTTCCATCCGACAATAGAAATCATTTTGTGATGTTACCAGGTTTGCCATTTGGGGATTATTAGACCAGTACCTTCCTTGTAAATGCTATATAGACCAAACAGAACCTTTTGGCCCCTGTAGAATGGAACACAACAAAATATTTTCTCCAACCACCTATTAACCTGAAGACAAATTACCTTGGTAATCACAATACTAGATATTTTCTCGTGACATGCATGGGGAAAACAATTCACAGTAGACCTCATCTAATGCTTCCTGGTGCTGAATGATTACTTTTATTAAATATGTTTCTGTTAGGACTTCGTGTTTTATTTATTTCCAAAACCTTGGTACAATTCTGAAAATATTTTCACTTATACTTTCTGAAAATTTCTTCAGCTCTTGAAACTTGATCTTTAATAATTGAAACACCAGAGAAAATATAAAGGATACATTCTTTGGACCAACATTTGGACCCTCTATAACATGACTCCAGACAACCACTGCAGGAATTCTTTCCTCTGCTCTCCCACAATAATTCTTGCTTCTAGTCACACTGGACTGGGATATTCAGTGTCCACAGGGCACATCTTATCCATTCTTACCCCTAGGACATTGTTCGGTCTTGTGTGTCTCTCCAGCTTGGAATACTGTACCTCATCCATCCACCTACCTCCATTCAAAGCAGCAGAGTGTCCTGGTTTTAAAAACGCACTTTCTGGGTCAAGATTAAGGTTTAAATTCCTCTTACATTTTCTGTGTGATCTTAAGCAATTTCTTTAAGCTTTCAGGTTAGCCTTTAAAATAGTCTTTAAAATCCTTGTATGAGGCAGGTAGAATTATTATTAAGGATATATAACTCCGGCACAGTGTCTGAAACATAGTAGGCCATTGTTATCATTATCCATCATTCAGCAATCACCCTATGACCCCCTTATCCTCAAATATGGACAAGAGCACATGTGTTCACCTACTTATGTGCGCTGACATATAAGTTTGCTTGCTTACAGACACCACGTATGGGAAGAGGCCACATGATTCTCGTCTTAACAACCAACTGAAATCAAGTCAATTATCATCCAAAGCACCATAATAATGTCTTCCATATCTTCACATCCAAAAGATCATGGTGGTTCACATTTGTTTTTTACCTCCACTCTTCATGCAAAGAAGTAAGAGAAGAGTTGAGCCAAAAGCACTCTGCAAGTGGGAAGAAATCACAACCTTCAAATCAAGCAGCTGTGCCAGGGTTGGGACTTGATAAAGGAAAGATAAAGCCCCTCTCTACAATATTTCCCAATGTCAAACTTACTGTTCCCATTTGAATTTTCAATCTACAAAACTGATAATTTAGGTCCTTGTGCATGAGTTTCTGGAAAACAGATTGATAGTGGGCATGGAAATTTAAAAAGAAGGACATATGACTCCAAATCTAGTGGCTGGTCTTCATTAAAATGCAAATACTTTACAAAGGGTACCGTACTAAGTTGTTTTCATCCATTCACACCACAGTGTGAATTTCTATATCAGGTCTGTTCCAGGAAAAACAACCAGAAAAAACAAGCTTCCAAAGAAGGAGATTAGAGAAAAGAAAAGGTCACTTCAATACACATGAGTGCCCACCCTGAGGGAGAAGGACACAGGAAGAGAGTCATGTAGAGGACAGCACTTACGGCTCATGTTTTGATACAGGGACAATTTATTTAGAAAGCTGGTTATTTTTTTTAAAAGGCATCTCATTTACTTCTTTATGTGCCCAGGCAATCTAAGCCCTCTAGACTCACTGGATGTATTTGTATGAGACTATTTCTGTTAGAGGGGATCACATTAGTTGGTTGTGGACTAATTTTCTAGACTATTTCCCAGAAATTCAATGGGAAAGAGCATTTGAACATTATATTTTTCTTGAAGGACTCCAATAGATGATTCACATGATAAACATATCTTCCTGTCTCTATCCAAAAAACAACAACTCCGTTTTTTTGAGTAAAGTAGTGACTGAGTATTTGCTACTTAGAGGAGCCTAGAGAAGGGAGCCATGACAGTGGGCAGGGATTGGGGGTGGTTAACTGAGAACCAGGAAATGCTGATTGCTACAAAGATAAACCCATACTTCAGGCTTTGACCCACTTTGGTCAATGTTTCTATACTGAAAATCAGTTCATAGCTTCATCATTATTCTGTGTCACATTGCCATTATCCACAGAAGCCTCTTAATTCCTCAGGAAACTGCAAGCTACAGAAAATTAGAGAGTCTGGCTTCATCATCAAAGGATTTTCAACTGTTTGCATAGTGCCTAGCACCTAAGAGATACTTAACAAAGTTGAACAAATGAATGAATGAATGAGAAGGAATGAAAATCAAGAGGCCAGAGTAGAGAGAACTCCTGGCTTAAGTCATCCAAGACCTATGATGGGAATGGGATATTCTCCAATACAAAACTGAGAATGAATTACCATTAGCTTGAGTGAAAACAGATTACAGGCCCCAGGATTAAGCCCTGTTGCAAAAGTCCTGGGGATGTAACAGTCAAATAGAATGAGTCTTCAATGATTCCTGTCCCACCTCTAATATCTTATCTTCAAGCCCTCACATTCTCTAATGGAGAGAACCATAATTGGAGCCAGAAGCCCAGGATTCAAATTCTGATTCTGTCACTTATCTCTTGGTCAAGTCACTGAATCTTGTGAGTTTCATCATGTGCACAGTGGGAATGATGAAAAGTCTACTCTGCTGGGCTATTTTGCAGATTCAATGGATTAGCATAAGTGAAAGCAGACAGTAGGAATTTTGAAAATATTATATCCTATCACCTATTCTTGTTCTTCATTGATACCATTGACTTCAGCAGATTAGGAATCTCGTAGTGCCTCCAATATTGCAGGGACAGACAAACAGAAGTTTAATCAAATCTGACATCTCAGATGTCAGCAAAAGCCTTGGGAGCCTGAGAGGGAGGATGAGGGGGCAGATAGGAGCAGGCAATGGAACCATTGAAAAGTGAAAATAGCAGGGGAAAGAAAATAACAGTAGATCTTGTAATATTTTACTGATGAGAGGAGGGGAGAGTTTGGCAAGACAGACACTGTAATTTAGGAGTGATCAGAGGAAGCTGGAAAAGTCCAGAGTAAAAAGAACAGTGTCGGGGAGGCTGAGACAGGGAGGTCATAGGTTCGAAGCCAGTCTCAGCAACTTCGTGAGATCCTGTTTCAAAATAAACAATAAAATAAGGTTAAGAGTATAACTTGGGATAAAATGCCCCTGGTTCAATCCCCAGTATCAAAAGGAAAAAAAGGAAGATAAACAATGTCCCTTGGTTTTGACTTGAACCCACAAACTCTGGTGGCTGCCGTGAAATGAGAGCTTAATCTCCTAAGGTGAGCAGAGAGCTCTCACTCACACCACTTTCATGCAAGTGGGTATATATACTTCCATATTTCCCTCAGCACAAGTACTGCCATTCAGAGATACCCTCGATCCTATCATGGAATAGAATGGCCTTTATAAGAGCTCAAGGAGGAAAGAGCACATTGCCCACTCCCACCATGGCCCTGAGCAGACTTGCAGGAATACCTGGAGATGCTCTACTTCCTTTGCAAAAGGTTGGAGAGAGAGAAGTAACTGAACAGAGGAGTGATCCTCTGGTTTCAAGGGACTGGAACAGTCCTAGTTACCCCCACATAACCCTCACCCTTTATGTACTCCATCATGTCCCTAGAAGACAAAGGCCTTATATATCTTCCCCTCAGAATCTCCTCTTCCTTCTCAAAGCTTCCCCTTTCAGATGCCTCCTTTAGGTCTGAGATAGCCAAATGGTTGCCATGGAAACTTGCCCCTCATTTGTCTCAAATCACCTGTTCTAGAGGGATAAAGCTTCAACTCCCATTTCTATTAGATGAGATCACATCAATCAGTTATACTAATTTCGTATAGTGTTTCTGAGAATTTCATCTGGAACTAGGTTTTATGTTTTGTTAAAAGAAGCCAGTTGTTGATCCATGGATTGCATACCACCACCGCCCCTGCCTGCCCCTGTGAAAACCTCTGTTTTTAATACACTTGAGTCCAGCCAGATGGTAATTATAAAATGTCAGCCCTCTAAAGTGGGTTTAATCCTTTAGAGGTCAAAGCTGAAACTCTGATATTGTGAAACTTTCAGTAGCTCTTTAAAAAAGAAGCTGGAAAAACAAACTTCAATTAGTATTACAGACAAATTATTAGAACACAAAAGTTGTCACAGTCCTACCCATGTAGAATTGGCCTCAGGTTCCCATGTGTCCCATCCCAAAGCATTATATGTGAGGAAAAGTACATTTTCCTGATATTTTAGATTTGTTCTGAAAAGGAGATGGAAACCTTTCTTCCTTGCTGCCTTTCTGCACTTATTTCCCATTACTGGGAGCTGAAGTCCTTACGGAAGCAGAAGTGTGAAGATGGTGTTGCACCCATAGATTTGGGATGAACTGCAAATCACAGCTTCCTTGCTCTGAGATGGCTTTCACCTCTGAAGTCCAGCTCATCCTGGCTCCATGATGCAATACCCTGAGTGCTTCTTGCTTCTGTGCACCCACTCATCCCTTATATTCTTCTGGCCCAGTCACAGGCCTGCATAGGGCAAAGCACCCAGGCTGCTGACCAGTGGCAGTTCTGAGGTCATCCTGCTCCACCACCCTCACCTCCTTGTGCTTCCCCCATACAAAGCATTTTGCCCAGCACAGAACCTCTTTTAGAAGCTTAATACATAGGAATAATTAAGCAGAAACATTCGCATTTTCAATTTGGAGAGAAATTGGGTTAAGAGAACTTCAATGCCTGAATCGTGAATAAGGAATAGGAATATAGTCAAGGGCATGGGTCTTCAGGGAGATGCCAGAATCAGTGGCCCAAGGAGGTTGTCAGAGAAAAGCAAATAGGGAAGTCAGAGAAAGGAGGAAATTCTAAAACAGGGATGCACTTTGCATTAATCTGTCTCTCATATGTGACATATTTGTGATTAAGAGTCCAGTTTCTCAACACAGAAAGAGCAGTACCCCTTCCCCAGGAAAGATGAAGGAAAGAGGTAGACCCCAAGAGCTACACAGTACTTTGCAGGAAAGAAATTTACAGCTAGCCACAGTGCAATGAATTTTATTAGTGAACATTATCTCTCTTGCTTTCAGAAAATAACAAATGGTCTTAATAGCTTAAGGCATCACTACCAACAAAATATATACTGCAACTTCCTTATAACATTTTTCACTATAGAACAAAACAAGGCAGGTCCATCATGAACCCCATTAAAGGAGGTTTAGTTACTGAAGTATCAAAAGTATCTTGCCATTAGGTGTTCCCAAGGCAGGAAACCTGAGGAAAGTGTTACTGCAATGCCATGGGTAATAAAAGCATCTAACAAAATGAGATACTCTCTTTCCTTTGTGGCAATGACTCCATCTACTTCCAGTAGGACATGCATAGTAGGATAGGCCTCCTCATAGCCAATAGCAGCAAAACTGTATAACAAAGGTGAGCGTAGCTTGAGTCAAGGTCAATAGTCTTACCGTATTAAACTCGAGGAATGGCATATGAGGAATTTCAGAACCCTACAAAGAAAATAGCATTTATCTATATGCTTATTTATTCCCAACCTACTTCAAAAAAGAATTGAAGTGGCTTCTAATGGGTTAATTCTTGGTACAATTAGAGTAAATCTGTTCACAAAGAATAAAAGGGTGCAAAAGGAAGATGGGGACAAAGAAAACATGCTGAGCCCTATCTCACCCCATCATACTACCACAATACTAAGACAATAGAGCCTACAATTTAAAGCTGAGTTTCCTAGCAACAAAGGAGAAAAATCAAAACATGATATTTATACTTGTGATAATGCCATTTATACTCCTCTACATATGGGTTTCTGAAAGACTGGGCCTACTTAAGAGTTGATTTAAAAGGATTGCAGGGAAATATAATTGAATTGATCCAAGAAGTTACCAGGATCTCAGAAGACAAATATTTCCTGGACCTTATAGCAGGGGACTGATTGTACTCCTGTGCAGCTTCAAGATCAGTAGATCGTTCGGAACAGCTAGGCTTTTTTTCTTCCTTCCTTCTTTCCTTCCTTCCTTCCTTCCTTCCTTCCTTCCTTCCTTCCTTCCTTCCTTCCTTTCTTTCTTTCTTTCTTTTCTCTTTCTTTTTTTTCTTTTTCTTTTTTTCGGTACTGGAGATTGAACCCAGGGGCATTCTACCTCCGAGCTACACTCCCAGGTCTATTTTTTACTCAATATATATATATTCAGTCCTTCCCTTCAGAGGCTGTGGCTTGTCTTGCTTCTCCAATTTCGAGTAAGCACCGAGCACTCTGCTTGGCTCCCCATCACCTCTGATACTCCTCTATCATACTAAAAACTTATACAGCTGTGAAGTTTATGTCATCTTCTGGCTGGGGTGTGGAAGGGGGTGACTTTTCATTGCTCTCATGGTCTGGCCGAAGAAAGCAAATGTATTAACAGAGGGAAACAAACTTTTTCCTGGCCCTAATCTTGGGGAATAATTTGTCATGAGTTTTTAAATAGGGAGAAGCATTGAGAAATAGAATAGATGATGTCCTGGAACAGGAACAAAATATGGGGAGCCAGCTGTTAACTCTACAAAAAATGTCAGTTCACAACTCTGCATCTGGTGCTCATAAATCAAAACCTCACTGGGCTTGTGATGCCACTGCTGATACTCCAAGACCATGAAAACTTATCCTAGGGCCAGATATATCCCACACTCTCATCAGAACCATTGCCCCCCTAGTTTGCAGAATTTGTGCTCCCCAAGTTTCATTCTCTGCTATCTTTACTGGGCTTTAACTCAGACCTCCCAGGTGCAATAAAGCGATTCCTCAAGGTATGAGCATCAGACATAGAACCTGGTGGAAAAAGGTGTTTGAGGGTTTCCATGTACTAGATAGCAGTATTCAGTGTCAAAGAAGAAAAGCGAATGGTTATCAAACAATGACCCCATAACTAAGGCTCACTCTGGAGTTATCCCAAATCCCACACCTCCCTAAGATTGCCTGATGGCTTTTCTCTAGCCTGGGGTGGGCTGACAGGAGGATTCTCCTAAAGAAACCTCCTATTTTTCTCCATTCTCTATTCATTATCCTAGGCTTTCTTTCATTGCAACCATTTTTCCCAACAAGCAGGAGACTGGGCAAAAGGAGATTACAGGTGGAAATGGAAAGGGAAAGTGGAATTTGGTCAGAGTGGAGTTTCCTTTGTCTCTGAAGCCAGTCTCACCCTTGCCTCATCTTCCCTCTGCCAGACCAAGTATTCAGGCAAGGGAAGAAAACAAACTACATAAGTGGAAAAGAGTCCTTCACCTTTCACCATGAAGTCCTACTTTCCTTTCTCCCTCACTTTACTGAGGCAGAGTATATGTAGAGGGACCAGTTCCAGAAATCACTGGCTCCTTACAGGGCTTCATTTCAGCCAATTTAAGTTTATAGAACTCTCCTAACTTATGCTTATGCCTTCTACTCTAAGTTACTCTAAGATTATAGAACTCTTCTAGTTATGCCTTATGTCTTTTACCCTAAGGTATTCTAAGTTTATAGAATTCTCCTAACTTATTCTTATGCCTTCTCCTCTAACTCCTGAGATCCTGGTTCTTCCACCCCTAGAATGAAAGACAAGTGCCCATGTGATTGCCATAAGGGTGTGATTGCCATGTCTTGGATGCTGTGGTAGGCTGAATAATATCCCCACAAATATCCAGATCCTAATCCTTAGAACCATTGGTTTTTACCTAATATGGTAAAACATACTTTGCAGTTGTGATTATATTAATGACTTTGAGATGGGGATATCATCCTGGATTATTTGGGTGGGCCATAAATGTAATCAAATGATCGGATTAGAGGGAGATAGATGGAGATTTGATTACAGAGAAGACAGTAAGCAAAGAGGAATTTGAAACTGCTATGATGCTGTCTTTGAGGAGGACAGGGTCTGGAGCCAAGGAGTACAAGGAATGCAGCTCTAGATGTTAGAAAATCAGAACCTCTGGAGGGAGAATACTTGGACATTAGCCCGATGAACCTGGATCAAACTTCTGGCCTTCAGAATTGTAAAAACAAGTTAGTATTGCTTTCAAACACTCAATTCATGGCAAATGGTTATCACAGCATAGGAAACTAATACAGGTTCTCTCTGTTTGGCCAATGTCAGGAAATGAACTCATCTCCTTCCCATGTCATGAAAGAGGCACCTTAGTAAAGCAAAAGTTAGGCATCTACCTGAGAAAACTGTGGAAAACAGGATTTGGCCAGAGTGAAACTATAGAATGCCTCAGGAGGACAGTCTAATGAAGAAGCATGAGTTTACAGAGGAGAAGGTGGCTGAAAATTTGAAGAAATAAATTTGAAGGAGGTGGCCTATACCTGGGTAAAGGCTGTGAGGGATTCACAGGTACATGGACTGAGGAAAGTCTTCTCTATAGCTCTCCTTTTCCTTCCAAAATGTGAAGAACCATAAATTGATATGATCCAAACAGACTGGGTTTGGGAAACTCAAATAGAATCTAAGTTAAAACCACAGCTGTGCAATGTTAGCCAAGTCACTTTACCTCTCTAAGTTTCCATTTCTTTCATCTGTATAGTGTGTATAATGGTACTTATTTCATGTGGTTGTTTGAGGAAAATAAATGAAGTAAGGGACAAGATGTTACTATTGCCGGCAGGTAGCAAGCTCTTAATTAACTTTACTTAGTAGCTCTGGCCTCCTTTTTCTTCGGGAGCTCATATAAGTAGTTTTCTGTTACTCAGTTCTCTCTTTCTTGTTTCTCTTGTATTGGATATAGGTTGAGGATCTCTTTGTTACCTATACACAGATACTGTGCAATTTGTCATATGGACCTGGGTTTATATTTGGGAACATTAGAAGAGGTGAACTGAGAACAGATGCCCAGAGCCTAGAACTGGCTTAGAGAAGAGGCTATGAAGCACAGCTACAGGTTGCCATGACAACTAATTCTCATCTTCTAGTATAAGACACCTGACTTGGGGGCGAGAAGGGGAGGGAAAAGAGAGCATTAGAGTTGGTGCTGCAAGGCTCTGGTTAGGGTGTCAAGAAAGACCCAGAAAAAGGTAGGTCCTCCAAATTTGCCTTGTCTTCTAGAGCTTGATCCACCTAGGTTAGATCTCTCCTCCCAGAACTGCTTTTATTAAAGATAAATGATTAAAGGTCATAGAGAGCGTCCTTTAGTAAAGAAAATATTACAATGCGGAAGAGTTAGAAGTGTTCTGATATTGTTGGCATGAAGAAGATCTACAGTCTGAAATATTTGCCACAAACCTCAGAATATCTTTGTGAGAAGGAAATTAGAACAGGACCCAAGTGAATGGGGATAGTTCTTCTGATCTACAGCCCTGAACCAGATGGCTGAAGTTACTATGGACATGAACACTTAACTAATTCCTCAACAATGAAAAGTTAGATTGTTAAGGAAATAGCTTTAGAGGTCCATGTGTGTATGCACATGTATGTATGCATGTATTAAAAAATCTATATGCCCACAATCAGCAAGAGGTTTTAAAAAAGAGTTGAGTGGTTACTACTTCACCAGTATGCCTTGACTCATCTTCGGCTGCCAGGCCCTTATGACATAGTGAGTGGGTTGCAGATAGAAAACGGGAGTGACATTATTTGGCTGTGGCTTTGGTCTTGACCGTTTGAGCAGTGAAGACCAGGCAAGTCAGGACTCTCATTGAACACTCCCATGTTTCCAACTACATCATCCCACCAAACATCCTTCATAAAACTTATCCAAACTTGAGAAAAACTTCTACTCCTTGATGGAAGAGAAAGATAGATTTTGAAGCCAGGCAAAACTAAGTTCATATGTTCAGCTCTCAGGAAAAATATATGTCACTCTGGGAAAGTGACTTTGGGCAAACAGTTTCTGGCACTTGGTTTACTTATATGAAAAATGAAAGTGATAAGACATATTGCAATACTGTGAGGATTAGTCACAAACATATGGAATGTGCTGGACAAATAAACAGTATGCAGTAGCCTTTGGAGGCAATGTGTTTTGCAAGAAAATAAAAAAAAATCTTTGTAGAAAAAAAGCTGCAAGTTCAAATACCAGCCCTATTGTTTAACACCTGAGCTACCTCAAGAGATCATCTAACCTTTACAAGTGAGTTGGTTTTCTATATTTTGCTGTGGACATTCTTTTTATGCTTCTTGGTGAACTAACACTCTCATTTGCCTTGGGTGTATACCTAGGAGTGGAATTGCTGGACCATGACACATGTGTGTTTAGTTTAGTAGCTATGGCTTGCCAAAATTTTTCAAAGTTGTACTGATTTACTACTCTCCCTCCCACAGCATAGGAATAATCCAGTTATTTTACATCCTCACCAACTCTGGTATCATTTCTTTTCCATCTTACCCATTCTTGTGGACATTGTTTTATAATTCCTTTATTATTTTATTTTATTTTTGCTACTGGGGACAGAACTCAAGGCATTCTGCTTCTGAACTATATCGCCAGCCCTATTTTATTTTGAAATAGTGTCTTGCTAATTTGGTAAGGGTTTCACTAAATTGCTGAGGCTGGCCTGTGATCCTCCTGTCTCAGCCTCCCAAGTACTAGGATTACAAATGTGTGCCACCATGCCAACCTCTACAATCCTTTTATTCACTTTCTATGACATCATACTTCATGTCTCACAGTGGATATTTTATTTATTTATTTTTTTGGAAGGATAAATGTCTTTATCTGCACTTCACTCATATTTGATAAATTAGGCAGAAAAATAAAACTTGAATAATACAATGAATTAGTTACTTGATATACAAAAATACACTCATCCATTTATTTATTCCAAAAATATTCATTGAGCACTTTCTGTGCACCAGATACTGTGCAAGCTTCCAGGGACACATACTCTTGAGGTCCTCAGCCCCATGTCTGCTTGTCCTCTTTCTGCAGATAATCTACTGCTAACACCAAGACCAGCCATTGTGCAATGCACAGATTTCTCAGAAAATTCAGAATGTTTTGAGTTTAAAACCCTCTAATCATCTACAAATACTTCTGTGTTTTCAGTTGGACTTCTTTCTCTTCTTTCATTTTTTAAGGAAGATATCACACCTATATTTGCCAAAGCAAACAATCCAACCAGCTGTTGATCCTACCCCTTCTTATCCTCCTCTGGATCTTGTTCTGGCCACTACCACCCTTGACCTCACCCTATGTGTTTAATGCCTACCTCTGCACTAGGAAATGTTTGTTCACAAATATTTCCCTTCAGCTAACAAATGTGCTCAGTTAATCCTTACTCCCAAGAACACCTTTCAATAGACCTAGCACCCTTTCAGTTATCTATTTTGCTTCTTTAATTACATCACACAAATCCTTCTGATCATGTCTCCAGTTTGTCACCCCTACTCACTCCCTTCTTCTCCCTTACATCTGTTCTCTCTGATCTTTCTGCTTTATTTACAGTGTTGCTCACTTGACTTTGTAGAAACCGCTTTTGAATAATTTTCTATTTTTCCCTCTCCCCCACAACCTCTCTTGCCTATCTCCATGTGAACTGTACCCCCTTGCCACATGAATTCAACAGAGACATCTCCCACTCTTCTACCCTGTCTGTTCTCTCTCCTTGAGTTCATCTTATTCATTCCCACAGTTTCCAGGATCACTTTTTCCATATTTCTCCCAGTTTCAATCTTGAGGCCAAATTCTCTCCAGAATAGTGATCCCCAATGTTGTGGTCAGTATCACCATCTAGCCACAATGCTCCAATCCCCAGTGTCCTTTATTTAATTTCTACCCCTCACTCTCTCACACACCATCACCACATCATTAGTCATGTACTTCTTTTGTTTTTTTTTTTAACAAAAAATAGTGTTTTATTAACTACCATACTGTTATAATACATTCTATTATTTTGTTTTATTTGTGGTGCTGAGGATTGAATTCAGAGGCATTCTACCTCCAAACCATGCCCTATTTTGTTTTGTTTTGTTTTGTTTTTTTTTTTACTTTTTTTTTTAATTTTTATTGTAGTAATTCGTGCAATATAGCATACATCTTTGTTAAGTACAAATTGTTAACAACATATTTGCACAAAATTCTCATTTGACCCCTTCCCCGATTCCCTCCCCATTCCCTCCCCCTCCCTCCCCCTAAGGTTCACTTCAGTGAGTGACCTTGATATGATTGTGTAGGTACATCATGTGC
>PVLC010006327.1:0-70143 GCA_004027655.1 Graphiurus murinus | reverse complement strand
ACATGATGTACCTACACAATCATAACAAGGTCACTCACTGAAGTGAACCTTAGGGGGAGGGAGGGGGAGGGAACGGGAATGGGGAGGGAATCGGGGAAGGGGTCAAATGAGAATTGTGTGCAAATATGTTGTTAACAATTTGTACTTAACAAAGATGTACGCTATATTGCACGAATTACTACAATAAAAATTAAAAATTTAAAAAAAAAAAAAAATTAAAGGATTGGAGATGTAGTTCAGTGTTAGAGCACCCCTGGATTCAAACCCAAATATCACAAAAGATTAATTTAAAAAATCAATATAAGCCAGGTGTGGTGGCACATGCTTGTAATCCCAGCATTTGGGAGGCTGAGACTGGAGGATCCAGGTTAGTGGCCAGCCTTAGCTACTTAGTGAGGCACTCTGAAACTTAGTGAGAATAAAAAACAGGGCTTGAGGTATAGCTCAGAGATAGAAAGCCCCTGAATTCAACCCCCAGCACCGCAAAAAAAAAAAAGAAAGAAAGAAAGAAAGAAAAAATCAATATAATTGAAAACAATAGAATAAATCAATGGAGCTAAAGAGATTAATAATATTAATAAATCTTTAGGTTAACCAAGAAAAATCACAAATTACCAATTTCAGAAATGAAAGAGAACCCCATTACTACTAATCCCAAAGGCACTAAATGGAAAATGAAGGAAAATTATAAATAACTCCATGCTCACAAATTTCATAACTTTGGTGAAATTCCTTGAAAGACAATCTATCAAAACTCACACAAAAGCCGGGCGTGGTGGCGCACGCTTGTAATCCCAGCATTCGGGAGGCTGAGACCGGAGGATCCGGGTTCGCAGCCAGCCTCAGCTACCTAGTGAGGCCCTCCGCAACTTAGTGAGACTCGGTTTCAAAATAAAGAATAAAAAGTAGGGCTGGGGGTGTAGCTCGGAGGTAGAATGCCCCTGAGTTCAATCCCCAGTACCGCAAAAAAAAAAAAAACAACAACAACAACAAAAAAAACCTCACACAAAGAAAAAAGTAATCATCAGAATAGACCTGTGCTGTTAAAGAAATGGACTCAGTAATTAATAACCTTCCCAAGTAGAAAGCATCAGGCCCAGATAGTATCACTGGTTAATTCTATCAACTACTTAAAGAAGAATAATACTAATTTTCTACAATCTCAAAGGAAACTTCCTAACTTATTTTATGAGGCCAGCATCACCTTAATACTAAAACTACATGATGATATTACAAAAAAAGAAAACCACAGTGGTAGAGCATGTCATAACCCCAGTACTCGGGAGGCTAAAACAGGACAATCACAGGTTTGAGGCCAGCCTCAGCAATTTAGAGAGGCCCTTGGCAATTTAGTGAGACCCTGTTTCAAAATAAAAAATTAAATAGGACTGGGAGTGTAGCTCAGAGATATAAAGTCATGAGTTCAATCCCAGGAAGGAAGGAAGGAAGGAAGGAAGGCCGGCCGGCCTGGTCAGAGGCCAACATCTCTTTTTTCTCATTTATCTTTTTTAGTTAGCCTTTGTTTATTTTTGTATTGTCTGATTTCACTGTGAAGAGTACTTCATTAGATGCTTTGGAAATGACTGCCTTTTGAGATAAGTTGGACCAAGCTTCCCATCAGCTCTTCTCATTTTGGCAAGCTTGCCTACTTTGGGACACCCGGACTCCGACAGCCAGTGCAACATACCGCAGGGCCTCTCAGCCACCTCTGCTGAGGATGAGGCCCCTGGCAAGACCATTGGCAAGAGCAACTTGGTCAATATGAAGTTGGCCTGGCACATCCTGACTGGGAAAGAGGTAACCACGAAGATCATTGATAAGACTGAAGGAAATTCTTCCAGACTCCAGACACTGTACAAGAACTACATGCTGCTTAACAGGCAGCCATGTTGGGGTCACAAGGACTCACCGCAGTGGAAGACAGAGATGTGAAAACTGCCTTGGAGGTCTCACCCAGGTTGAATATCAGCAGATATCCAGCACCTCTTAGGCTTTCAAAAACATCGCCTCCAAAATAACTGTCAGATTTAAGCCTTGAAAAGCTGCCGAGAGCCCCCTGGGAGACTAGAAGAGGACTTGGCCATCTGCTCACCCCCAAGCCTCCCCCTCAATCCCCCTGCTCCAAACTACAAAGACTGGACTAGTATGTTTATGCCAGGGCATTTCTCCCCACCTGACCCTTCTCTTGTCTTTTCTTCCATGTTGTGGGGAGGGAAGATGGTTCTACAAAAATAAAGATTATCCAAATGATAAAAAATAAAAATACAAAAAAAAGGTTATTAGTGTAATCTCTAGGGAGTAGTGCTTGGGGTGGAGAGGATTAGGGCAGAGACCCTTTTCCAGTGATATTCTCTTTTTACCATTTGGCTTTGCAATCATGTTCACTTCTGCTTTGACAAAATGTGAATTAAACAATGATGCAGTCTAAAGGAGTAGAAAGCAAACATCCACTGACCCCGTCAGTCTGCTGGGAGCCTGCTGAGAAGATGAGGACAGCATTCTACACTGCTGCTGGAGGTTGGCTTTGCAGGTCTGTAAGAGCCATTGGACTCCCTTGTAGGCAAACTCCCAGGAGCCAGAGCCTGAGCCCCAGCCTCTTTCCTGGAGTACTCTGGGTTCCTGGTAAGGCAATTCCAGCTGGGAGAGGTGCCTGCTGGCTGTTGGTAGCTTCCTGCACCCAAGAACTAGTTGACTCTTATGTATTGCATTCCTCCCCTCTGAACTGCTCCTGAAATGCCACTTCATTTTTTTCTTGCACATGTATTTGTAACTGTTCTCATTTCATATGCTTTAGGAAGTTTCTCTTAATTACCCCTTACATAATCGCACTTTGCTTATATTTCTACTCTCAATATTTTCCTTGTTTAAATCTAGCATTTCTTTTCTTAGGTTTGTCTTGCCTCATTGCCTATGTATTTATTCCAAATATCAATTTTTATCCACTGGTAGCCATCCTTTTGCCATTTTATTTTTCTGAGGGTCAGGGCTCCTCAGCTCTCCAGATATTATTTTATTGATTTTATATTTTTAAATCTTTATTTGGTTTGCTTTACCATTTTCTTTTTGTCTGTGTCAGCTCTGTTTGTAAACTGTTTTCTCACCATGACTTTAAGATGATGAGGATGAGGAGAGTTTTTTTGTCCATTTGGCTCTCCACTGACTCTCCTATGCTTAGAATAGTGCCTAGCACATAAGTTGGTACCTAATAATACTTGGTGAATAGAGAATTAATTAATTAATTAACAGGAAGAGAGGATGTTTTAAAGGAATGTATGGCCTAAATTAGGGAAGCTGGATAAACAAAGCAATAAGAATGATAAAATAGCTGGGCGTGGTGGTGCACACTTGTAATCCCAGTACTTGAGAGGCTAATATTGGAGGATCCAGGTTCATGGCCAGCCTCAGCTACTTAGTGAGGTTCTCCACAACCCTATTTTTTTTAAAAAAAGGATAAAAAATAGGACTGGCGGTGTAGCTCAGAGGTAGAATGCCCCTGGGTGTTCAATCCCCAGAACTGAAATATATATATATAAAATAAGAATTCATCAACAAAATCGGAGCTAATGCAAATAGAGCTCTTAAGTATGCCAGGAATAGAGTTAAATGTTTCAAAAACTATGCCTTATTTTTTCATCTTAGCCACCCAATGATATTAGTAATATAGACATGTATTGTATTAATTGCTTTGTACCCATTACTTTGTCTAATCCTCATGACGATCTGTAGATACCTACTTCAAAGGGTTGTCCTGAAGGTTAAATGAGTTCATGGAAAGTTCTAGAACCATGCCTACGTATAGTATAGTAATCACCTGATGTGTTTATCTATCATCATGATCATTATAACTATTATCTCACCTTTTTCCTTATCATCTCTCTTATTATTCTCATTTAGCAAGTCAAGAATTTGAAGCCCAGAGACATTCATTAATTTAGTGCAACTGGGAAGATCACTGGGATTGGAGTCCAATTTATCTGCCTTCAGAGTCCCATCCAACCTGTGATTTCACAACACTTACTAAAAAAGGCCTCCAACTCAGTGAAATAGTTTGGAACCCCGCTTCACATCAGACTCTAAGACAATTTGATCTGTAGAATTCACTGGGATCATTATTAGATTTTATAAATTCAGGCCTCAGAATGTATAAAATCATGAATATATTATGAATAGTTTCATGAGGGTCAGGGCTCCTCAGCTCTCACCAATGTTCATAAACAAAGGATCCATTGGAAACATTCTATACCTATTCTATACCAGAATAGTTTCAATAATTTTGGAAGCTTTTCTAAAACTTCAGAGCTAGGCCCAACACTGGCTCATGCTATTATATAAAAATATATTCAGAAGGACATTATGACTCAGACAATGCCTTTTAAGAATTCTACCATTCTCTCTCTGATATGTGTCGACTCCTGGAACTGAGACAGATGTGACAGACACTGACCTATTAGGAAATGTGGCCACTTGAAATTTCCAGTCAGAGGTGGATGGGTTTTGTTTGTTAATGTTTGAGGTTTGAATCGAAATTCATTCAGATGTTAGCACATTTCCATAAGCTGCACTGATAACTGAGAGGGAAAGAAAACTCTCAATTTAATCTAGTTCCAAGCAAATGGCAGTCACTGTCACTCTACATTATGATTGTGTTCTACAGTTATTACTTTAAAAAATACTGAAAACTGCAATTTCTCTTATTGATGGCATAAATGTCTATGACAAATAAAATATTCTGACAAATTAAACTATTTCTAATGAAACTAGAGATAGAAGACAATGAAATTAGGGAATTTAACTATGATCTTTGTTTTGTTCCTAAGTTTAAAAAAATTTCTCTTGTTTTCTGTTCTAAGTTTCACAAGTCAGCAGACTTGCAGTGAAATCCTAAAGTAATAAAGCTGGCAAGAACTTTAGATGTGATTATCTAATTCAATATTCACAAAGATCTTGTGAAATAGATAATATCCTCATTTTGTAAATTTGAAGCTCACAGAAGGTAAATACTGCATAGACTAGCTTGATATTCACTTCCTCCTCCATCTGGTTTAGTGTTGAGTCCATACTATAGAGCCAGGAAAAAATCTTTCCCAGACTCCCTTGCAGCTAACATGGTAGATATGATGTAAACTCTCCCACAGAGGTGCCTTTTGTAAGACACTTCAAAGCAGAAATGAGACTAGAGCTGTACAACAGAAGCTCTTTTGATTCTGTTTTTTCTACTGGCAGGCAAGATGGTAGAATTTTGCCATGGCAGCATTTTAGTAGCCAGTTGAGGGTGCTGAGAGATAGGATGCAGAACATTTTTTTGTTTGTCCACAGGTGCAGATTCAGCAAACAAGCTATAGCTCTGGAGCCAGTAATTGCAGCAAAGGCAACTTCCTGACCCCTGGGTGTCAGCTAAGGTGGTAGATTTCTGTGGTCAGTGGTTCTTGTGGTGGCTTCCTAAGTCTCTATCTTCTTCACTGTGGCACAATAGCAAGGGCCCTGCAGACCAGTGTTGCAGTATGACTCTGAGCATCCCCCTCAAGGATCAGCAGGAAACCTTCTTTTGGCCCTTCCAACATCTCCAATATCAATTCCTTTCTGCTTGAAATGTTGGTTTCTACTTTATTTCACCAAACTCTGACAGATGTATTAAGCAACTTGCTTATCCTACCAAGAAGTGCAGAGGTTCAGTGACTGCTGGTCAGGCCCTAGAGCCACACTCCCTTTGATGGAACATGATGGATTGAAATTTGCTTTGTATCTGCTAGTCATAGATATCCAAGGGCCTGGGGTGGGGGACAATGTTGGTTAAGGGGACAGACCTGCCTGGCACACTGATACACTGACCTTTCCCTGGTACACTGACCTAGTCTGTGTTCCTCCTCTGGTTTTCCCTATCAACCAAGTGAGGACAATTTTCATTTGTTTTCTCAAGAGGTCACATAAGACCACAAAGGAGCCTGCTACTGGCTTTTCAAAGCTGAATCCTCCAATTCTCAAACACTAGATAAAATTTCCACATTTGAGGAGCTGGTAGACCATCTAAAGGAAAATTAGAAGAGGTAAGCCATGTCAGTACATGAGGAGGCCCCTTCTATCCCCTATCCCCAGACTGAATCCTCTGGGTGGCTTATGAGATGTCAGAAACTCCACCTCACTCAGGATCCTGGAACAGAAGGATTCTTGAGCCCTTTCCTACATGGAGCCATGGAGGCCTTTAAGGTTCCCTCAGAGCAGGCTGGCATAAAGCACATGAAATGGCTGCAGGGTTTCTCTGGGTAGCCAGGAACTCCAGGACAACATGGAAGCCATTATCAGGAACTCACTCCCATTGAGCTGAAACAGTTGGAAAAGACCAGACATGAAGGAGGGATGTGATCAGGACCCCATGGGGCTGCCATGGAGGCCTTTCCCATAGGTAACTGAAGACCAAATAGAACAACATCTCCCTGACAGATGCCAGACTGTGTCAACAGCACTAAGGATCACAGCCCCACCCCCATGGCCCAACACTCCCACAACACTACATTAAGCCTGATACTTAGACAAAAACCTAGAAAAAGTTTGGCAGGAGTGAGTGGGATAATTCTGAACTGAATGAAATAAAGTTCCCACCAGGGCTTGAGCTGCATTTTAAATCCAATTATAAAAAACAGGGTTACACTCCTTGCAGACATGATCTGTGGGTTGAATGTTGTGCTCTTACCACACAACCTCCCAGTTAATTCTGATACTGACCCTCAAGTGCCATTGGTGGGGAACAGGGGTCAGCACACTACAGCTGGCTGACTGCCTGTTTTTTCCCTTTCCTATCTATTTTTGTAAGTACAGTTTTTCTGGAACACAGCCATGCCCATTCTTTATAGAGCTGCTCATGTGCTATATTGCACCTGAAGATTGTAGATCAACAGAGACTGTTGTGGTGCAAAGTCTCAAACACTTACCGTCTGGCCCCTTACAGAGGAAGTGCCCAGCACTTGGTGTACTACGTGAACCCTGCCTGGCTCCATTTAGTCCCTTCCCTTGCACACTTGTCCTTTTTCTGACACCATGGGGGCAAAGTCTCAAATCAAAATCAATTAAAAAAAAAAAAAGACTTCTGCCTTATGTTGCTGTTAGAAATGTGTCCTGCTGCTGTGGTGGCACACACCTGTAATCCCAGTACTTAGGGGTCTGAGACAGGAGGATTTCAGGTTTGAGGCCAGTCTCAGCAACTCAGTGAGATCCTGTTTCAAAATAAGAAATAAAATAGAGCTGGGTATGTAGCTCAGAGGTAGAATGCCCCTGGATTCAATCCCCAGTACCAAACAAACAAATAAAAAACAATGTGTTTATGTCCAAATTCAGCTTTTGCTACCTAAAATTGGCCAAAGATCAGTTCTCCTCTGACCACTTTCTCTGTCCCTTATCTCCTATAATCCTATGTTTTCCTGGCAGCCTCCTACCCCTGACTTCTATTCTATATCCTGTATGAGCGTCTATCCCCTGACCACTTGTCTCACTGTAATCACCCTGCTGTGCCCCAGAATTCTCAGGAGAATCAAGTTTCACTACATATTTCACTATTCTAAGAGTAAGAAAGTAAGTGGTCCCAAGTTATTAACTTTAGTAGTTTATTCCCTGGACTTATGCAATACCTTCCTAAATGGAGTGCTTGGTCTTCTTCCTTTGACCACTGAAATGGTCAGTCTTATCTTTGAGAAACTAGCTCAAGAGTAGAATGATCACTTAGTGGTCAAGCAATGAAAAGCATCACGGCCTAGAGGTCAACTGCACAGGCTCTGGAGTTAACATTACAAACTACAGGTTCGAAGCTCTGCCCCTTACTAGCTGTGATCCTTGGGTAAGTTGATTAACTTCTTGTGCTTCAGTTTCCTCTTCTATAAAATAGGCACAAAGCATAAGAATGAATGAGTTTTACCACTGAAGTGTAGTAAATATATTTCTAAGACTCAACTTCTTTTTTAAATGGTATGCTTATTCTTCCCATCTTTAAAATGAGTACGATAATACCTACTTTTCCCCTGTCATTGTAAAGACCCAAGAGAATTAGCATGTCATCCGCAATGGAATTTAGAACTTCAAATGTATTTTTATTGGTATTTTTCTTATTAGACTTCATGTCTTGCCTGTTTAGATTTCTAGTCTACACTTTTAGCTATTGGGTTGTTGTATTGGAAAGCATTATTCTCCTGTTCTCTATTCCTATCCTTGTGGGTTTCACAATTACAATACACAACCAAGCTGCTTGGCCAAGTGAGACCTCTCAGATACCTTTTCTTTTCTTCTTCTTCTTCTTCTTCTTCTTCTTCTTCTTCTTCTTCTTCTTCTCCTTCTTCTTCTCCTTCTTCTTCTCCTTCTCCTTCTTCTTCTTCTTCTTCTTCTTCTTCTTCTTCTTCTTCTCTCTCTCTTCTTGTTTTGTCCATTTGTTTGTTTGTTTGTTTGAAGTACTAAGGAGCTGAAACCAGGGATGCTCTATTATGGAACTACATCCCTAGCCCTTTTTATTTTTTTTATTTTAAAACAAGCTCTCTCTAAGTTGCCCAGACTGGCTTCAAACCTGCCTCTGCTCCCGAGTTACTGGGATTACAGGCATGTGCCTCTGTGCCTGGTTTTCCTCAGGTGCCTTTAAGACATAATTTACATTAACAGTTCTAAAATTTTAGCATGAAATAGGACCTAGATTCTTGGGTCCTATTTCCAGAAATTCTGATTCTATAGGTGTGGGGTAGGAGCACCAAATTAGCATTTCCTAGAAATTATCAATAGTGCTGGAATGGGGATCAGATTATGAGTAACATTAGTCTACATATACAAATTAAAGTGGCTTTTGGTAATTTGAATCAATATAAAATAGAGATATAAACTACATTATGATATGAAACTATAAGATGCACCGATAAAAGAATTAAAAATAAAAATAAAATAAAATAGAGTAAGTCTTACCAAATAGTTGATAATGGGTTAGGCATTGATGTTTATCAATATAAGGATTTCAATGTTTTATGTAAAGAGGTTCAAAGATCATAAGAGTAACAACAACAGACATTTGTTAAGTTTTGACTATGTGCTACAATTTTTCTATGTTCTTTACACATATTAAATTTATTTTTGCATTTTTATGACAGTCTTAAAAAATTAATACTAGTATTCTCTGGATCATCTTGAAATCATCTTATACTGACATTCAAACTAATTGCCCTCACTTTTGTTTCTGCCCATATTCTCACCAATGAAGAGCTATGAGAAAGTGGAAGGGTAAACTTAATATATATGGTAGGACCCAGTTTGGGGTGACCAAATGGAGCTCTGGACCAACCAAGGTTTGGATGAACCAATTGTTCAAACAGAAAAGTAGTGGAGATTAGAGCTGCATAACATTTTGATGTACCAAACTCAAAAGAACCTGTGCTTTGGTAACATTTTGAACAACAAACTATATAACCAACACATATTATTCTTTTTTTGGTTTTGTAGCTTTGTTTATATTTAATTTTGTAAATTTGGCTTTATTCTTTTGTTGTATAGAAATCTTTCATTGCATAAAAATATTATAAGGAATTTGATAAAAGCAATACAAGCTCCTTTTAAGAAAGCTCCATATTTAGCTCATGTTTTCTCATCAAGAGGTGTTGAATTGCCGGGCGTGGTGGAGCACGCTTGTAATCCCAGCATTTGGGAGGCTGAGACCGGAGGATCCGGGCTCGCGGCCAGCCTCAGTTACCCAGTGAGGCACTCCGCAACTTAGTGAGACTCGGTTTCAAATTAAAGAATAAAAAATAGGGCTGGGGATATAGCTCCGAGGTAGAATGCCCCTGAGTTCAATCCCCAGTACCGCAAAAAAAAAAAAAGAGGTGTTGAATTTAGTTGAGCATGGTGGTACATGCCTGTAATCCTAGCACTTGGGAGGTCAGCTTCAGCAACTTAGCAAGACCTTGTTTCAAAATAAAAAGGGCTGAGGGTGTCATTCAGAGGTAAAATGCCCATAGGTTCAATCCCAATTATTCCCAGTAAAAAGAAAAAAAAAAGAGGGAAGGCATGTGAATTTTGTCAAATGCTTTATCTGCATCTATTGAGATGATCATGGTTTTTTCCTTCATTCTGTTGATGTGACATATTACATTTATTGATTTATATATGTTGTAACCACCCCTGTATTCTTAGATAAATTCAACTTGATTATGGTGAATGATCAAGTAACCCAAATTAAAAATGGGCACATCTTCTGAAGGGACATTTCTCTAAAAAAGGAATACAAATGACCAACAAATGTTTAAAAAAATACTCAATATAATTAGCTATCAGGGAAATGCAAACTAAATTACAATACGTAGCAACTCATCCCAGCTTGATTGGCTACTAGCATAAAATATATTTAACAAATATGCCAAGGATGTGGAGGAAAAATAATTCTCATATGCTGTAGGTGGGAATGTAAATTAGTACAGCTATTATGGAGAATGATATAGAGATTCCTTAAAAAACTAAAAAAAGATCTACCCTATGATCTAGCTATCTCACTTCTGGATATAAAATTAAAGGAAATGAAATCAGCATGACAAAGAAGTACCTGTATGCTCATGTTAATGGAGGCACTATTCACAATAGCTAAGATGTGAAATCAACCTTGGTTCCTATCAACAAATGAATGGATAAAGAAATTATATATATGTGTATGTAAATTAAATATTATACTAAACTCCATTAATATGTACAAATAATACATGTTAATAAAACATAAAAATAATTTTTAAAAATTCTAACAAAGTCTGAGTTTTTAAGAGGTGACATAATCTGATTATTTAAGCTTTCAATGTTTAAAATGTCTTTGATCCATTTTTATGTGACTGGATTCTCTGTTTTTTTTTTTTTTAAGCAATCATGAACATCTGGGAATCCTGATTTGGCACACCATCCAATAGATTTTTCTCAAGAGAGAGTTCTTATTCAGCTTTCAATATACTATCCCATGTGCCTAACACATGGAAGTCATTCTGAAAAGATTTGTTGAGTGAATAAATGCAAAAACAAATATATGAACATATTAGTTCACACTATTCTTTCATCTGAAATTTCACAAACTTATTATCTGTGCCCTCAGTATGAGAGTAATCACATGAAACTTTGAGTTATATTTAATGTGTTATATTTTATTTATTATAAATAGATTGCAATCTCACTAGCATTCTATTGTAGCACCTTTCACAGCTCTATGCTCTAAATGGAATATTCATTGAATATACATTATTTTTAATACTGCTTTCTTTCTGTTCATGTTTTCTTCCTTTATCTCTTCCTCGATTAATGAAATAAATTAAATACATAAAATGCATGCTATTAATTGAATAATGTCTCATTCTCCTTGATGTTAATTTAAAAGAGATGAGTTCAATAGTTCTTCTTTCCTTAAGGAAAACAAAAAACAAAACTCACGACTGATTAAATTTAGCTGTAAAGTCCTTTTAACTACGTGTGAGGTTTGAATATGAAAAAGATCATTTATATCTAAGCTAAATACTCAAATAGGCTTTTCCTAAAGATCTATGGCAGCCCAGTGAAGGTGAGAAAGTATAAGCAGAGGAGAAAACGGAAAGTTATCTGGGAAAAGGAGAGAATCTACTTCAAGGGACATCAATGACCAATATAGTAGAACTTTAGGCTGAGACAGGAGGATCACAGGTTCATGGCCAGCCTCAGCAACTTGTGAGGCCCTCCGCAACTTAGTGAGACTCTGTTTCAAAATAAAGAATAAAATTGGGCTACGGGTGTAGCTCAGAGGTAGAATGGCCCTGGGTTTAATCCCTAGTACCACAAAAATATATATTTATATATTATATATGTTAAATTATTACATATATATGTTAAAGTTCTACTATATATTATTAGCTCTACTATATATATATGTATATATATTATTTTTATTACTGCTTTCTTTCTGTTCCTGTTTTCTTCCTTTATCTCTTCCTCGATTAATGAAATAAATTAAATACATGAAAATGCATGCTATTAATTAATGTCTCATTCTCCTTGATGTTAATTTAAAAGAGATGAATTCAGTAGTTTTTCTTTCTTTAAGAAAAAAAAAATCTATATACATATATAGTAGAACTTTAACATAGAGAAAATTGCCAAACAAAAGATACATACCTTTGCATCCCTCACAGGTCAGTGCATTATAATGGTATCCAGAGGCTCTGTCTCCACAAACCACACACAGCTCATCCCCTTTTATTTTCCCTGTTGATGCGCCCATTCGGGGCTTCTTTGTTACAGGCATCTCTGCTACCTCAGTCTCTTCCTGGTAGAGAGTCTCAGCTGGCATTCGCCTGAGTTCGCATATTCCAGGAGAGTACCACTCCTCAGGCTGCTGGGGGTAGAAACCCAGATTGGAATAATAGGATGAGGAGGAAACCTGTGGTTGAACTTGGGGAAACTGAACATTGCTATATTGTGAATATGACTCCACATCAAGATTCTGTCCCAGAGGACCTGCTGCTTGTTCTGTTAGTGCACCTGAACAAAAGAGACAAAGCTAAAATTAATGTCATCATTCTAGAAATTACTGAGTCAATTTAGCATATAGGAGTATAGACCCTAGGATTGAAATTAATATATATACATATACATATACCATATACCACATACCATATACAAATATATACACACATACATACATATACGGGTGTGGTGACATACCTGTAATCTCAGTACTTAGGAGGCTGAGAAAGGAGGATCACAGGTTTGCATCCACCCTCAGCAACTTAGTGAATCCCTCCCCAACTTAGTGAGACCCTATTTCAAAATGAGAAATAAAATAGGGTTAGAGGTATAGCTCAGAGGTAGAATTCTGGGATCAATTCCTAGAAACACACACACACACACACACACACGCACGCACGCACACACACATATTATATATGCATGGCATGTAGACCTATATAAACTATAAAATATATAGTTAACAATATAAAAATAACTTAAAATTTTTCATGACAAAATATAAGCTCAGAAAAATATCTGTAACATGGAGGACAGAGCAAGTGCATATCACTACCATGTAATGAGCTCTTACAAACTAATAAGAAAATATTCAACAACCTATGGAAAAAAAAAAGATAAAGGATACGGATGGACAGTTTTTAGAAGTGTTTTATAAACATACAAAACTACATTTACCTTTGCCAATGATTAAATTCAAATTAAAGTTACAATATAATCATTTTTCATCCTCAAGTATGAAAGGATTTTTAAAGTTTGATAATATATACTGTGGGAAAAATAAATATTCTTGAAGGGCAATTTATCAATATCTTCCAGCATTTAAAACTCAAATATCCAGCATAGCTTCTCCAGTGCTAGAAAAATTACTTTAGAGAGATGTTTGAGTCTATATGAAAAAGTGAAGTGTTTTTGTAAAAATAAAGATAGTCATTTGCAGCAACATTGTAAGAACTATAAATTGGAAGCAATTTAAATATCCATCAATATTAGCCCAATTTTTAGAAAACTGTTACATCCATACACACATACTAAAATATTTATGTAAATGTGAAACAACTAATTAGATGTTTATATGATGATATGGAAAGGTTTCTACAAGTGATGCTATTTGAGAAAAGTGAACTATAAAACAATGTGTATATTCATGTGGGTAATTTTTTAAACTTTACATGTGTATGTATTTGTAAGCAAGGCAAATTTCTGCATGATACTATGGTGGTAACTATGGTAGCTGATATTATTGCATCATTTTCTGGGGTAGAAGATTACACAATCTTTTTATTGTTTATGGTTTTTGCCATGTATATATGCGTTATTTTAACTAATTAAGGAGGAACTTAAAACAAAAGAATAAAATACCTCGAATCTGTCTTCCTGAATGCAAATTCTTGCTCTGTTGCTTACTATCTGTCTACACTGACAATTTCCTGAACATCTTCAGGTCTCAGTTTTCTCCTCATAAAACAGGGAATAATAATATCCACCTCAGTGGGTTGATGTAAGATATAAATGAGGTAATGTATGCTAAGCACTTTGGTTGATTTGGCACATAAGAAGTATTCAATAATCTATAACTGACATTAAAATAGGAATAATGACTTATTCCTACTACTATTACTATTAAATGGGCTGCTTATATATAAAACCTCTAGGTAATTAAAAAAAAAGACTATTAGGCTGGGCATGGCCATGCACACCTGTAATCCCAGTATTTGGGAGGTTGAGACAGGAGGATCGTAGGTTCGAGGCCAGCCTCAGCTACATAGCAAGGCTCTCAGTAACTTAGCAAGAGCCTGTTTCAAAATTTAATAAAATTAAAAATGGAGTTGGGGGTATATCATAGAGGTAGAAAAACCCTAGGCTCAATCCAGAGTACCACAAAAATAGTATAAAAAAGTATCAAGTTACAAAAATGTTTCTATTGCCACTTTAGAAATACCTTTATTTCTAAAGAGATGGCTCTTTAGAAAATGAGAATATTTAAATTATGTAAAATGTTAAAAAATGTAACAGACATGAATAAAAGATGAGAGACTGTGAAATGTGTCTGATTCTTCAAAGCATTGTCAAGCAGCCCTAGATCAACATTCCAGCTGTATCTCATAGGAGCAGTGAGACTTTGAGCAGTTTACTTAAAGTATCGATGCTCAGTTTCGCATCAGAAGATTGGGATGAAAATATCGATATCCAAGTTTCTTTTGATGAGTGAATGAATAGAGTCATAGTTCCTCATCTGAATCCCTTGGAATCACATTTGTTTTAGAATTCCAATTTTTTTTTTTATCTTAAAACAGAATGCAGTGGTATTTATATAACACTCCCAGCACCAGATGGGACAAAACCAGAATCAAACACAGTGGCATTTTTCACAGTGAGATGTATGAGTATTCAACAAAGTGGAGTAAATAATGACCACAAATAATTTTATTTGGATCCTGTTTTGATGCCAAATAAGTTTGTGCCAAACTTAAAAAAAAAAAATAGTTTTTGGCGCTTTGGGAATTTGGAATGGGCAGTTATGGATTGCCTAATCAGCAATGAACCTCTGTACCTATACATGTAGAATGCTCTTCAAAGGCTCAAAAGATGGTTGGTATTATTATTATTATTATTATTATTATTATTATTATTATTATTACCACCAATACTGGAAGAAATGTTTATAGTTTTTCCTAGTGCCAGGCACTCATATATTCCCATTATTTTCTCAGAAAATCCGATGATGTAAGTAATACTGTTATTTCCCACTTATAAATGAGCATCCTGTAGCACTCATTTTTAAAAGTTAATTTAAAAAGTATTAAATTGTTTAATTTTGAGTAACTGAATAACTGAGATTTGAACTTCGGAAATCTGACCTCAAAACTCATGCACTGAACTACTACTCTCTGGGATAACTTAAGATGTGAGATGCTTCAAAAGTATTATAGTAAAAACTTTCTCTTCCTGTGCTCTCTGTACTTGAGGTTGTCACTCTTTTCAATACCTTTGCTTGCATGCCACCTACAACTAGACCTACAAGGCTAGGTCTCTTGTGACTCTTTGGAACTGGTTTGTGAGAGGAAATTGGAATGTCCAGAATTTGGCTAGAAAAGCAGATGGTAGAAACTGTGCCCATGGTTAGATATAGAATATCCCCTGAACAGCTTATGTATTAATGTTCAGAGTTGATATAATTAAGTGGTGTTAGATATAGAGTGGCCCCTTGAAGAGCTCACAAATTGGTGTTTGGAGTTGATGTAATTGAGTCATGAGGATTGTAATCCCAGCAGTGGATAAATCCATTTTAATGGAATTATCTGAGTGGTGGCCTGAGCTGGTAGAATGTGGCTGAAGAAGATGTGTCTCTGGTGGTATGGTATCAGGGATTATATATAGTTCCTCCTCCCCTCACTTTCTCTCTCTTGCTTCTGGCCACCACAATGTGAGAAGCATGGCCCATGTACTCTCCCTCTCTCCACTTTCCACTACCATGCCCTGTTATACATGGCCTCAGGCCTCACATGCATTGAACTGTGAGCAAATAAATCTTCCTTCCTCTAAGTTACATGGTCAGGTCTTTAGATTATGGCTGACCAGAACCAAATATGGTACAAGGGAAGTGGGGTTGCTGCTGTATCTAAATCTGACCATGTGAATTGTGACTCTTTGGAACTGGTTTGTGAGAGGAAATTGGAAGGGCCAGAATTTGGCTAGAAAGGCAGATGGTAGAAACTGTGCCCAGGAGATTTTGGAGGGCATAGAGGACTCCATAGGAAAACGGAATAGAGGCCACATGTGTTATACTTTGGCAAAAAAATTATCTGCATTTTGCCCATTTCCTGAAACTTTCTGGAGGCAGGCCCAACACCACCCATCATGGGGATGGTCATGCCTAGGTCAAGATGGAGGCTAACAAGAGACAATGATTATGGAGGCATGACTACCTTTTCTATGGGTGGTCCATCTTCAAGCTCATGTAATTCTGGCTTTTCTAGAAAAGGGGGGCCATGGAGGCTTTCCCCCAGATTTCCAAGGAAGGCCTGGGAAGCTAGGCAATGTGTGGCAGGAGTGGGATCCCTGTAAGCAACCCCAAATGGGGCACTTTGTGAAGCTGTAAGGGTGAAGCCAAGGTTGCAAGAAAAATACTCAAGATTTTGAAACATGGAATGACCCCCAAAAAAGGTTGCTGGCTTTGAGACACAGATCCATGCTGGAAGAGGCAGTAAATCATTGCAATCAGCCAGGCCACAGGGGCAGAACTACCAAGGCCCCTTGGAAATTGCTTCTCACTGCCATGTATCCTGGATGCCAGAAGTAAAGTTGCAAGATCAAAGACTTGCCCTGCCAGATTTTGTTTCTGTTTTGGTCTATTTACTTATTTCTATGGTCGTATTCCTCCCTTTGGGAATGCAAACGTTTACTCTTTGCCATTGTATATTGGGTACGTGTAACTTTTTTAATTTTGATCTTTATTGTCCTTTGCAGGGGCTTATAAGAGTTCATTTTAAGTCTCAGAGAAGACTTTGGACTTTGGGACTTTTCAGTGATGCTGAAACTACTAAGACTTTACAAATTCTTGGAGAAGACTAAATGCATTTTGCACTCTGAGCTGGGCATGAGCTCCTCAGGGGCCAGGGGCAGAGTGTTATAGTTATGTATAGAGTGGCCCCTTGAAGAGCTCATAAATTGGTGTTTGGAGTTGATGTAATTGAGTTATGAGGGTTGTAATCCCAGTAGTTGATAAATCCATTAAAATGGATAATAAGTTATGTGGTCATTAAAATGGATTTATCTGGGTGATGGCCTAGGCTGGTAGGGTGTGACCAAAGAAGATATGTCCCTGGGGATGCAATGTTGGGGATTATATATGGTTCCTCCTCCCTGGCTTTCTTGCTTCCAGGCTCCATGATATGAGGAGTATAGCCCATGTGCTCTCCCTCTCTCTGCTTCTTGCCACCATGCCTTGAGATCCGTGATCCCCCAGCCTCACATGGACTGAACCCCAAATCATAAGAAAATAAATCTTCTTTCCTCTAAGTTATGTGGTCAGTCTTTTAGATTATAGCTATAAGAATGTTGGCCAGGACAAGTGGTGAGGACTGTAATCTCCTTAGTAGGTAAATCCATTGTGTTGGATTTTCTAGGTGGTAACCTAGGCCAGTAGGTTGTATCTGGAGAAGGTGGATGCATATGGATATAGCTTTAGGGATTGTGCTTTTGTCTTTGAATTCTTTTGCTTGCTTCCCTGTCTCTGCTTCTGGCCTCTGTGATAATAAGAACAGAGCTCTTGCCCTCTCCCTCTCTGCTTCCTGTCCCTATGCCCTGAGATCTGCAGACCCAGCCTCGCATGGACTAAACATGAAATCTACAAAAACTATGAGCAAATAAACCTTCTTTCCGGTAAACTGTAGCAAGTTGGATTATAATAGTGAGAATGTTGAACAAGACAAAGGCCATGCATGACCCTACCCTTTCTTTTCCACGTATTTTCCATATTCTACATTCTCTGTTCTTTGAATGTGTCTTACTAATTCCGGGCTCAGGAGTTTTGTTTCTTCCTGAGCCTGGAACATTCCCCTACATAGATATTCATGTCCCGAACTTCATCTCACTGATCTTCACTTGTCTACAGATTTCCCTGTCAGAACTGCTTCTCCTAGGAAATATTCCCTGGCTCTATGTCCTGGGAGTTATGGTTCTGAGTCCAGTTATATGGCGCTTTTACCCTGGTGGGACCTCCATTTGCTCATCTGTAAAGAGAAGACTCTGTGCTAAATATAAATAGTCTTCTAGTTCCTTATATCTAAAATCTCATAAGCATATAACTAATAGTTTATGAGCATCAGAATTTCACACTTTTCTATAATGTCAAAGTAGAGTTTATACATATTAAATGTTGTTGAAAAGAATACATTCTGCCTTAACCCAGGAAATAACTAACAGAGCACACAATATACAGGATCTGTGTAAAAATCTATTTCTATTCTTTCATGTTGACTTATCCATATAAACCAGCACAAACATCAGTATAGCTGACAGACAAAATGTTTTGGTAATGCTGCTTTGTCTTATGATGACAAAATGGAAAAATAAAAACATGAAATAATTACAGAAAAAAAGAAAAGATAAAATATAAGCAAAATATTATCTATTTCTTAATCAGTTATGAATTAAATTTCTGAAATAAATAGGACTTAAAGGAACTGAAAACTAATAAAAGCATGAGTTTCACTTACTCCTAGATTTTATTTTTGAACCTATACCCTCAGTTCTCCATGATAGGTTTAGTAAGATTAAGCAACTTGCCCATAATCAAACAATCAAACAACCTTGGATTCCATAGAATCCAAGGAAATGGGAAATGCTTTTTACTCCTTAGATGAACAATTCAAAATCTCTGAGAATTATTTCAATAAAGCAAATATTTCTATAATAAAGAAATAGAATAGAGTCCCAACTCTGGTCAAATAATTATATCAATATTATGTTAATCTCTGGAATCATCTAGATTAAAATAAGAAGCTTTTACTTTAATACAGAGAATATTATGCTAAACAAAAACATGGTTATATATGAGAATGATATACAATAATATTAAGAAATGCTTCTATTCTCAAAGCGCATCTACTTCTAGTATTTCACAATGTACTCACTAAATTTCCCCAAAGTAGAGAAGGAAATATACAGACAGCTTAAAACCAAAGAACCAGCATGGCCAACATTTTCTGAAATGGTTGGGCCAGAACAACTTCTCCTATTAACTGACTGAGCCGTTAAGGACTGCCTACTTGTTTTACATTCCAACTTCTTCTGTAAAATGAGTCCCTTAGTCTCCAGACTCACTATCTCAGAAAGTAGTATAAAATATATTTGTTGAGAATAAATGGTTTGAAAAGCCCAGCACCAATAAAAGACACGTTGTTTCCTAAAGAACCTAGAGAAAAAAACATTTTAATGATAGCTAATTGATAGCTAATCATATTTATTAAAACATAGTCTGGTTTATGACATAAGTATTAAGATAGTTCTTTCCTTATAAATACATATTGAACATTCACTATTTGACAAACCTTGTATCAGTCTCTGAGGAGACAATCATGAACAAAACAGATAAAAAAGAGTTTCTCTTATGTTTTAGGAGATGGGAATGTCAAAGGCCAGGCCAAAAACAAGTAAATAAATAAACAAACACAAAATTGCTTGATAGAGAAGAAAATGTGGAGAGGGTGGAAGTGAGTCAACTATAAAGTATGTGAATTTGGGCTCCTTTATGACAGGAAAATTTCCATCAGAGTTTAAGAAAGAATCCTTAATGGGGACACATGGACAAATTCCAGGAGAATCTAAGAACCCCAGAAAGGGAAGGCAAAATTCTTCTGTATAAGTTTCTAGTTTTCAATAGATTCTCTAAGGGACTTTTATTCAAAGGGACTTTCTGAGGTGATAGAAGGGCTCAGCACCTAACAAGGTGGTATCTACTAATCACATGAAGATACTGAATAGTTGGGATATGGCTAGGGATACTAAAGAACTGAATTTTTAATTTTATTTAATTCTAAGTAACTAAAATTAAGTAGCCTCGTGTGGCCAATGAAAGTCATTTTAATAGCGTGGGTCTAAGGGGTTTGTACATCCAAGTGGGAGAATCAGGTTCACAAAATAATGATGGCACTTTCCCACAATCTCAGTTAGTTTGCCATGCTCCTGAGAAAGGGTCCCAGTTCTATCCAGTTTTTTACTCTGGCACAATGATAGGCATAGCAAAATTTTAATGTTTTTTGGATTGAAGTGAGTGGAAAAGTTGCCTTTCTGCCTTGATTGACTTCCCATAGCCCCTGGTTTCCTGGCTGGATGGCAGGGCTTCCTTTGTGAAGTTGTTCGGGATCCTGGTGCCAGGCCTGTGTGATGTTGGTGCCTCTCTCTGCCTTCAGCTAATGACTTCCTCTGTGAGTTCTCCTCTGTGTTAGTCCCCGCAAGGAGAATTTAGTCTCTCCTACCCCCTGTACACTCCACTTCTATAGGGCTTATCAGAAGCATATACATTCATTTTCACTTGTTCACAGGCTCATCTTCCATGCTAAACTTGAGGTGATGGGAAAAGCTAGTTAAGAGTACACTACTGAGTGGACAAATCCAGGTTCAATTCACCTGCAACTTGCTAGGTGTATGAATGTGGGAATGATGTTGAACTTCTTTAAGCTTCTACTTCTTCCTCTATGGAGCTGGAATACTGTACATCAGAGGTTGTAATAAGGATGAACTGAAACAAAGAATGTAACCTGCACAGTGCCTGACACAATGAAAACACTCAGTACATTTTTGTGATTATTGTAGTTAGTCTGTGAAGTCTTTGGGGAGAGATATTAGATGATCATATCTGGCACCTGGCACACAGTAAATGTTTAATACATGTGTGTTAAAAAGAAGGGGATGGAAAATGTGCTTCCCCAACTTTCCAACGAATCCCATGTCTAAATACAGTGTCAACCACTTGGAAACTTCACATTTGAACAAAATGGGATACTGCTAAGACTATGATAAAAATGCATTCATAATTAAAAATTATTATAAAAAGTGATTAAAATTTCTTTTGGGTGGGAGTTTTAAAAGATGAATTTCTATCTTGAGAAAAATATTAAAATAGTATCTATATTATACTCTCTTTTAATTATAACCTATATTTAATTCATAAAAAACAAATAGCCTAGGCCTAAAGCTCAACTTTCTGATTTGCCATAGATCATTGGGAGAAAAATGCTATGAAACTAGTTCATTAAACTCACACTTTTTACTTTTTAACACATCTCATAGTTTGAAATACATTTTATAATATGACCCCTCTACACACTTATATATATGTAACTGAAACATAATTTCCATGCAATAACATCTATCTTTACTTCGTGAGGGGGACACACTGATATTTCTATTCTATTCCAGTTTTTAATGCTGGTCACAAGCCACTAACTAGATTTCATGATCTACTGAGATCTGAGGCTCACCATTCTAAAAACATAACATCAAATTATGTGCTTTAATTTTTTTCAAGAATGCATTGATGTTAATGTTTGACTTCACTTGAAAAAAATCATGCTAATTTGTGCTAATATCCCATGAAAACATTCTTAGATGTAATACCCATAACATATTCACTTGCTTAGAACTCTATAAAAATCACCTATCCCAACCTCCCACCCCAGTCTTCTGAGTCTGCCTGAGCCATCTCTAACAGAGATCTGTTGCTACAATCTCAAACAAAAGACCCACTCCTCAGTCCAGCCACAAAAGCTCCACCAAGAGCAGCTGTGAACAGTACCCTACCTTTAGCAGGCTTCATATTCATGATTTCTGTAACAAGTCCTGACGGTGTGTGGCTGTGGTGAGGACTAATTTGAATGGGATTTTCTAACCCCTGAAACTGCATTACCATTCTTAGTTAATTCACAGCAACTGAAAATGAGACTAGGTAAGAAATGAGAGAGGCCAGAGGTTGCGTGGTTTACTGATTAACTTTATTACATAGCAGAATATTTGTAAATGTTTATGCGAAAAGTCCTCAATGCCAAATTGCCTAGTAAGCTGGAAATCAGTGTCTTAGATAAACAATTTCAGGGAGCTCTTTTCCAGCTTGGGAACTTTTAGAGGGGCGACTTCAGTGGCTCCAGAACTATATTTGGAAGTCAAGTGCCATGTACTAGATTTTGACATTTCTTCCTGTCAGAAGGCAAGAGAATGGTATGATTCTGCAATGTCAGGAAGCATTAAAGAATAATGCTTAACTGTGGGAGGCCCAGAGGCCCACTGACCTGGCCAACTTGGGTTTTGCCCAGTGTTATGTGATTAATTGTGTCCCCTCCCGCCCCCCAAATTCATATGTTGAAGTCCTAACCCTCAGTACCTCAGAATGTGGCCTTATCTCCAGTAAGGCCCATATAGATCACCTTTCTATAAAGAGGATCGGGGTGGGCCCTAATCAAGTATGACTCACATTCTTATAAAAGTGGGAAATTAGAACACAGACAGATACACATGGAGGGAAGGTGATGTGAAGAGACAGACAGAAGGCGGTCACTGACAAGCCAAGGAGAGAGGCCTGGAACAGGCTTTTTCCCCACAGCCCTCAGAAGGAAAACAACCCTGTTGACATTTTCAGACTTCTGAAACTGGGAGATAATACATTTTTTGTTGTGTAAGCCACCCAGTCTGTGGCATTTTGCTATAGCAGCCCTAGCAAACCAATATACATAGTCTTTCTTAATTTGGGGGGGAGATGGCAGGTACTGGGGATTGGACACAGAAACATTCTACCTTCAAGCTACACCCCCAGCCCTTATCTTTATCTTGAAACAGGGTATCACTAAGTTACTGAGGGTCTCACTAAGTTTCTGAGGCTGGCCTTGAATAGGTGATTCTCTTGTCTTAGCCTCCCAACAAGTACTGGGATTACAGGTATGTGCCACCACGCAGGCCATCTGTCTTTCTTGATTGGCATTTACTAGCTCTGTGGACCATGAACAGTTTCCTGAATGATTTTCTGCCTTGAGTTTCTCATTGTTAAAAATGGGGCTGACAGTTCTACAAACTCATAGGTATATTCTGATTAAATAAGATACTTATAAAATGCTTAGCAAAATGGGTGGCTATCTGTCATACATTGATGCGTTGATTACTTAGCTTTGGATTCATGTTGTAGGTTGGGTTGCTTATCCAACAGAAATAATTCCATATTTTATCCTGTAACATAATTGCTTAATTAAATCTGTTGACTATTTTTTAGAGAGAAGGCTCTATAAAGGGACTCAGTTGGTCCAGGCATGATGCAATCAGATGCACTACATAAACTTAGGTAAGTCTCTTGGCTCCTGTGGGCCCCATTTTTTTTTTCTACATTAAAAGATGGCAAAACACAGATAATAATTCCTGCTCTACTTCCTTTGTAAGCCTGTTATGAAAATGAAATGAGATAATAAATATGAAAGAAACTCTTAAGAGGCAAAGGTGATACTTAAACATCATAATTGCTAAGACATATCTACAGCCTTTACATGTGTATAAAGCGGTTCTGTCAAATGATCTCATTGGAGCCTTACTTCCACTCTGTAAGCTCATTTATAAACTCCACTATCTTTTCAACCCTATTTTACCAAAGAGGAAAACCAACTCAGCAAGGTTAAGTGATTTGTGTATAGTCACTCAGCTAATGGGAGGGAGAGGAAGCTGAGAATTCAACTCATGACTTTTGTTCAGAATCTTGTGGTTGAAAACCTAAGTCACGCTTACCCTAATTGTCCAGAGAGAGGAAACAAGTGGTGGGATATGGACGTGTTTCCTCTTGGATTTCTCAGGGAAAGGTTGCCATCTGCAAAGCTGACCTCATCTTCCTCACCTCCGGGCCTCAGAGCTCTCTTTGCCCTGACAGAATCCTAGGTGGAAGAGCTACCCAAACAATGTGAACAAGACAATTTCCAATTTTTCCATTTCAAGAATTATCCACTGAATTTTTCACTGGTTGATATAAACAAACCTATCTGTTGCCCTTGGAAATATGTAGAAGAAATGAATGAGATAATTGAGTGGATTCAGGAGACCTTTGTTACTGAGTGAAACTTACACAGAATGTTGTCAACACAGGGTGGACTGGATCCCTTTGCTTCTCTCTCAGATGATCTCCTGTCTTGGGTTATTTTTATCTCCTAAAAATATATATTTTTCCAGCAATCTGTGATGTCTAAAGCAGTAGCTACTAGCTGTACATGGATATTTAAATTAAAATTAAGTTAAATTAGAGTCAGTTCCCCAGTCACACTGGTCATTTCAAGTGTTCAATAAGCACATGTGGACAGTAGATACTGTTCTGAACAAAGCAAATCTAGAATATTTCCATCGCCCCAAAAGTTCTACTGGACAGCACTGGTGTAGACAGTACTTGGGAGCAATCTGAATGACAGGACAATCATGGTGAGTTGGGCATCAGCTATGAGGGCATGAAAAAAGGGATGTCCCAGGGGAAAAAAAGCTGACAATGCTTTTCTGTGCACTACTCTTTTTTTTTTTTTTTTTTTTTTTGCGGTACTGGGGATTGAACCCAGGGGCATTCTACCTCCAAGCTACACCCCCAGCCCTATTTTTTATTCTTTATTTTGAAACAGAGTCTCACTAAGTTGCGGAGTGCCTCACTAGGTAGCTGAGGCTGGCCTCGAACCTGGATCCTCTTGTCTCAGCCTCCCGAATGCTGGGATTACAAGCATGCGCCACCACACCTGGCTTGTGCACTACTCTTAAGACAAGATGTGGCCAATGGAATTTGATATAATTTCATTGAAATCGTTTTCTCCATTGAGAATGTGAACAGCAGTGTTCTCTTAGCCTGGAGCCTTCAATCTTCAAATCTTATTCCTGTCCTGATTATATTTCAGTGGCCTACTTATTATTTATGGGATGTTAAGCAGATTATTTAACATCTTTAAGTATCCATTTTCTCACCATAAAGCGGAAAAATAATGGTATCTACCTTATAGGAGTGTTGTGGGAATTAAATATTAATGACAGAGTAAAAGTACGGACAATGTGTCGGCACTTTATCTAATAAGGCAAGTACCTTACATGGAGGTAAAGGAATTTGTGTAAGATCATAGACTACTAGATGGCAGAGATGGGACTGAATCAGAACATCTGATTCAGTGTCTAAACTGTACCTAGTATGAAGCTGACATATGGAAATCACTGAAGAAATGATAATTATTGCAATTCTTTTACTGTAAATTTACAAATTTGCAACCCATCTTTGTAATCAAATTTTCTCAGGTTGGTGCTTCTTTGTGTGTGAGTGGGGAGGGAGGGTACTGGGGATTGAACCCAGGGGCATTCTACCTCTGAGCTACACCCTCAGCCCTATTTGATTTTTTATTTTGAAACCGAGTCTTGCTAAGTTGCTGAGGCTGGCCACAATCCTGCAATTCTCCTGTCTTAGCCTCCCAGGTACTAGGATTATAGGCATACACCATATGCTTCTGAGAATCTCTTTTTTAGCCTGCCAGGTTTTGCATTAAGCCCTAGTATACAATAGAATCTCCCACCAGCTGGCCAACTTATCTATGACTCTCTGTCTCATTGCATGCCTTTACCAAACGATGCCTGTCCTGTCTAAAAGAAGCATAAGGAAAGGCTTATTCAGTATATCTTTCCTTCTTTCATTCCTTTACTGTACTAAAAAGAGCAACAGATCTTAGATTCCTTGAGAAAGAAAAAACTCAAAACCATAGTGAATTAACAAAAACCTTACAGACTACTTAGAGCTATAGAAGAGATGTGGATAAGAAACAGTGACAAAATCTTTTTTTCTTTATTTCTTCTTCCTCCCACCCCTGGGGATTGAAACCAGGGGCATTCTACCTCTGAGCTGCAGTCCTTCTTATTCTTTATTTTGAAAAAAGATCTCACTAAGTTGCTGAGGCTGGCCTCCAACCTGCAATCCTTCTGTCTCAGCCTCTCAAGTACTGAAATTACAAATATATATCATCATGCTTAGCTCCCTTACAAATATTTCAAGTATGCTAAAACAAAGTTCCATTTTATCTGGAAAAATGGTAGCTTTCCATCTAATGGAAACCTTCAGCTTTAATTCATCCAGTAAGTCAGAACTACATTCACTTGAGTTGAGCTTAATGAGATGGAAAAATAAACTTGAAATCAAATGTCAGAAATATTCTATAAGACTTCATCTCAAGACTTTTAATTGTATTTTAAAACATCTGGATGATTCTATAACATCTGGAGGATTCTTTTAATTTAAAATTATACAATATAGCCAAGAACCAGATTCCAAAGTGAGTATCTTCTAATAAAAAATAAAGTATATGAAGAGCTGGGAGTATAGCTCAGTGGTAGAGTGCTTTCCTAGCATGCACAAGGCCCTGGGTTCCATCCCCAGCACTACAAAAGAAAATAAACCACAACAAGAGAAAATAGGCATAAATAGCTGAGTGACACACAAGGCAAAGATAAATAGCTGAAGGAAATGGAAGAAAATGAATAGGAGTGTATGGGATCTGCCTCCTGCCACTTGCTGATCCTCATTCAGAATGGGACTTTGGAAAAACTATTATTAGATACACTAATGAAACTAATATCAAACATGAATTGCAAAGCTGCCATTCGCAATGCTATCATGCCAAGATGAGACAGAACATGTGTTCCCCTCCTTAAGGCACCCAGAAATTTGTTTGCATATTGCTAATTTTGTTGGCTTCTTGAAAATTCTTTGCCCTCAACAATGCTAAGATAAACAGTACTTCCTTTTTTTAATGAGTGTGGTAGTGTTTATCATTTCAACAACTTAAAATGCAACAAATACTTTTCAAACTTTGGATTCATGATGCTTCCTGATGCCTTGCAGTTTGCAGACCGCTCTCCCAAGCAGCCCATTCACTCCTCCAGACAAACTGTGATGTGAATATCATTGTCTCCTCCATCTCACAGCAGAAAAACAACAACAAAAAAAACCTTGAGTTCAGAGCATGTCACTTGCCTCTGAGATTTTGATTCTTTCAACTTCAGTTTTTTTTCCCCCCACTCACATTCAGTGAACTTTTCTCCATATCCCTGAGCTGAGTGGATTGGGGAACTTTGGGCATGAGAGGAGACCACACTTTCTCTTGCTTGTTCTGTCCAACTATTGCAATGCTTTGCCTATTTACTTAGACTTTGAAGTTCTGTCAACCAAACTTGTTGATGAATGCCAGTAACACCAGTACTTAGAAGACTGAGACAGGAAGATCACAAGTTGGGGGCCAGCCTCAGCAACTTAGTAAGGTCCCTTAGCAATCTAGCGACACCCTGTTTCAAAATAAAAAAATAAAATAGGGTGAGGGGTGTAGGTCAGAGGTAGAATGCCTCTGGGTTCAATCTCCAGCACCAAAATAAATAAAAATCAAAAATAAAGTTTTGTCATTATTTTTAGTTTCTAAGCCATAATTTGCAAAACTAAAATATAGATTCTATTAACATAGCACCTCCTATTTACTATGTCAAAATGTGGGAAGCTGGGGACTTTGTCATTATCACTCTGTCCTGCACTAACTGTGAAACTTTGTCTTTGTTTGCCAGAGATGCCTTTTTTAAGCCACTAATCTTCGGCTGAGTTTCCTGGTTTCTGGTCTTTCCTAAAGGAAAGGAGACTTATCTCTGTGAGGTCACCAGGTCCTTCCATTCTGGTCCTCTGGATATATTTAGTTACCAGTGAGTTAGATTCCCATCTGGATTTATCAGGGCAGCAGAATAAATTAAAGGGCTCAGGAGTGAGTTCACCCCCCCCCCTTCTTCAATTTCTTTCTCTGGCCATGGTGTCACAGCCCTTCCTCCCACCTCTGCCTTGAGCTGAGGCTACAGGGGCTCATCCCATGTGAGCCCAGACCCACCTCAAGCTGACAGCCTGTCATTCCTGTCATTCGGAGACTATGCTGCATGCTCTTTTGCTTTCTGTCCCAAACTTCTCTAACAGCACAGGAGATAGCTGGACTTGAGCACGAGGATAGTCCAGAAGTGCTGGGGAGTCAGTGCCCCCCAGGATGACCCTCAATCAATGGGAGCCTGAGGCGGGTTGTTAAATGCTCCAGTCACAGATCTCTTTACTGACAACTCCCTATGCTGCCCCCAAGGCCACCAAGTTCCCCTTGCTCACAGCAACCATCTGGGTAACTCACCTCCCTGGTTTTCCCTCCTTCCCTGTCTCATCGCCCCATTCCCTTGTTTCTGCTCCACCATCACCTCTCACAAAAACCATCTGCACACAATCCTTCCTTTGAGCTCTGCTTGTTGGAGTAACCACTTATGTGGCTGGAGATATTCCCCTCCTCCTTAAGCAGGAGAGTGAATAGTCCCAGCCATCTCTAAAAGAAGCTGAAAGTTACCATAAAAAAAAAAAAAAATCCTCAATATCTCCAGCACCCTTTGGTAGTACTCACCAGTATTTGTCTTTTGTATAGGTCACCTTCCCAATGTCTTCAAGTTGGGATTTAACTATGGCCTCTATAATAACTTGCAGTGAGGGGAATCAGGCCCAGAGCCACCGTAAAAGGACTTGTCAAGGCATATACCAAGTGAGTGCCACTGGGTCACCACTCCCTGACATGGGCAACCATAGCATTTTGTGGATCCAAATGATAAAACTAGATGGGGGTGCTAGAATTCCCAGTCTAAAATCTCATGTTACCAGTTAAACTTGAGTGAGTTTTACCAAACTGTATTGTTGTTAAATGGACCCAGAGCCTGTTCTTTAGACTTTCTACTGCCCTAACTAAAAATGGGAAGGAAAGGCCCTTCCGAGTCTAGACTCTGGGCCATTGCACTTGCTGTTCCTTCCTCCTGGAATGTTCTCGGCTTCTAGACTTTCAGTCTCAGTTCCATTGCCAACTCCACGAAGCTTTTCCCAACCACACCAGCTAGGGCAGCCTATCCCTGCAGTCACTATGACATGACCCCATTTCGTTGATTTCTTAGCATTTGCCATGACCGGATAGTATCTTCCTTATTTATTTATTTGCAATGTTTATTGTGAGTCCACTCTCTACTAGGACTTTTCCTTGTCTTTATTCCAATGTCCAGCTTACCATCAGTGCTTTGGATGGGAGAAATACTAGTTATCCCATATGCCTACCATAAGCCTTATTGTAACTGCATGGTTGCTGTTTTTTAGTAGAGAAACAATTGGCAAAGAGTCCTGATTTCTAGTCAGTTGAACCCACAGATTAACTCTTCTGAAACTTTGGCAAAGCTTAAGATCCAGGAGTGCCGAGTTAGGCTCTGTGGCTACTCATCGATGGGCCACAGTCTTTTTCCCTGATGTGCTCCACTCTAAACTCAAGGAAGAATTAAGAAAAAAAATCCATTAGTGTCATCAGGACACACGAAAAGAAAAAGGAATCATTTTCTTCTTCTTCTCCTTTGGCCTACCTTGGCCCAGGTATATTGAGTGGAATGTACTTGGAGAGAGTGCTTAGGCCTGTCTCTACAGCTTAGTAGGGGAAGGTAAAGGAGTCGCCCATGGTACAGATTTGCTTAGCAGAAGAAGGGACCGGATAAAGATGTGAGGACACTGCTTCAGCCGGGCATAACAGCCATGCACTGCACCTTGTGCTCTGCATTCCCAGAAACTGCAAGTGGAGTTTGAGGAAACTAGATAAGAATGTGATCTAGCCCAAGAGAGACAAGGGAGCCTCAACACAGAGGCAAGAGTCAGTGTGTCCTTAGCAGACATTCTCAGGTGCTTCTAAACAGACAGCACCTTTGCAGCCTCCTTCCTACTCACTGACATCTTTTGTACCTCGTGGCTGCAAAGGTCAACCTGCCACCTGGTGTGCTTGCTTAAAGCTGGGCTAGTTAGTAAGAGAAACCCTGCAATTCCACTCCCAGGTACTAGCTGGAGCCCAAAAGTTTGGGTTAACAACATTCAAATTGGGGGATTTCAACATGTGATTGTAAATTTTGAGAGCAGGAAATGGAAGTTTTTAATTAAAAAAAATCTTAAGTGGAATTTTTGCTAGTCTATGATATGTACCCACAGTCCTAATTATTCTATGAGTTTTTATTGAAAAAAAAAAAAAAACACTGAAGATGTCTATACGCTGATTTTTCTAAGGAGCTATAGAATGGCAGTCTAGAAGCAAATGGTCAAGGAGCCAGACATGGAAGCAGAGCCTTCCTCTGCCCCTGACTGATAGCATCCACCAGATAAAGAAAAGCCACTGGAAGAGATAAGTATGACATTTCCTAAGTAATTACTGCCACCTTTGGTCTCTCTGAGAGTTACTGATCTCTTTCTGTCTCTGTCTCTGTCTCTCCCTCCCTCTCTCCTCCTCCCTAACCCTCTTTTCCCCTTCCCTTCTATATTTTATTACTGGGCTATTGTTTATCAAGTATAATAAGGGTTAATAAAACATGGTCACTGCCCTTAAATGCCCTTGTATTGTATAGAGGCAGGTAGACATGTAAATAGGTAATACAAATAATGACCCCTTCTTAGAAATGACCTGATAACCTATTAAACATGAAAATGATAGACTAGTAGGTAATAGTGTAAACTTTAATTCGTACCCTTAGGAATATCTGAAACCAAATAAAGGATCCTGCCTTAACACCTTGAACTTTGTGGATTTTCAAGTGTTTGTATTTTCACTATCAGAGTCTATTATGTTCTATATTGTAATGGCCAATGAAAGAATCCTGCCTCCCAGCATGGTTATTATGTAGAAGGGAATCATTTTAGAGGGGCAAGAAGGCTTCCTGCCCCACCCAAAATGTTGCCCCCTTTTTATTTTACCTCTAAGCTACACCCCCAGCCCTTTAATACAGGGTCTCATTAAGTTGCTGAGAGTCTTGCTACGTTGCTGAGGCTGGCCTCAAACCTGCGATCCTCCTATCTCAGTTTCCCAAGTACTGGGATTACAGATATGTGCCACCACACCCGGCTTACAACTCTATATAATGTGATGTTTTTCATAAATGCATAAAGTGTAGCAATATATCATTTTATGGTATCATCTAGTTACAGATCTACTGAAAACAGGAACAATTTGTCCTCAATCCAGTTTAAATGACTAATCGTGTCACTGCCATAGATCCCCCAGCACTGGGGGAAAGGAAACCTACTATACAGCCATAACCTAAGTTGCTTCAGCCTTTGATAGGTATAATATTAAACCATAAGAATCATGATTTCATACTTTAGTACCTGCTATAATAATATTAGAATTAGCCCTAGAGCAGGAATTAGCTTCTACTCCCAACTCTGTTAATTATCTAGCCTCATGTCCTTGGGCAAGTCACAAAGCTCCCAGTGTTCTACAGTGCTCATCTACATTAAAAAAAAAAAAAATTCATTCATTTCAATGATCCAAGGTCCAATCTGCCTCTAGCTTGGCAGAGTAGCTAACATTTATTGAGTACTTAGAAGGGACAAAAACATTTTCTTGACTCTGTTAGACAAGGCTTTTATCAAGGCTTTTTTCTCCTGTATTTCCAAATAGTAGCTTGTTTTTATTGGTATTCAAATTGACAACTTACCAAATAAATTTTCCGAAAGGGAAAATTCATCCATGACTGGTAAATGGGAGTGCTCGATGAGATTCATTTTGGATCCCATCCAAACTTTTCCATTTGAGAATGCTCTTTCATTACGGTGGTCTTCAGATAAAAACCCTGAAAGACAAATAAATAGAGAGCTCCACGGTTGCCTGGAGATAGGGAAGGAGAAAGCTATCTAACTGACAAAAGTGTGAAGGGCTCCTTTGCGGACATTTTGCTATAGCTTTTCTGTATCTTTTCTCAACATCTATCATGTTTATACTTTATTTGGACTTAAAATTGTCCAAGCTGTATGCTTTCAGAAGAGATACTCGCTAATTTATCTGGGAAAGCACCGCATGTTTTCATTTAAATGTCAGCAGTTAGGAGATTTGTACAAGAGATGATGACATTACTTTTACATGTAGAAAGAAAAACAGAAGCAAATATAAAGGCTTTGATTAAAAATGGGATTAATCCACGATTTATTATCTTAAACTTTCTTCAAAAGTTCAACAGGTCTGTGTAAACATACAATCATCGTAGGATACTTCCTGTTGGAATTTTCCTGACCATTTATGTGTTATGTCAGCAGATCTAAAATTCAGAAAGTGTTCCCCCAGGATCTTCTTTATTTCTAACTCTTAGAGAAAATTTTAAGGACTTGTGGTTTTATTCTCATGTCTACCTTGGCTGTATGTTGGTCTAGGGTAAAAAGAAGTTAAGGCAAAAAGAAGAATAATGATAAATCTCACCAAATTTTCTGAAGTTTCATCCTGTGGAAATTTCTAGAATAAATCCAAGAGAAACTAAGTTCACTTCAAGCTATATATCTAGGTCTTCTTTTCTTTCTTCTTTCCAAGATGTTTTCTACTTCCCTAAGAAGGAATTTGAAAAGTTGAACAATGAGAAAGTGTGCTATGAGGATCTCTTTCCCTAGGCCATTTTCTAAGTATGATTTTCCATTTTTTTTTTAAATCTTCTCTCTGCCAAGAAACCATTTTGTTTACAAATAAATATTTATATTTGCTACCCAGGAAGAGAATATCAGGGTTTTGTTGGACAAATAATGATTTCGTTAGAATTTTCCCACTATTTGATCTCTAGTTCTTTGTCACTCATCAAATGTCCTAGATAAGCAGAAGTGAGTTTCAGATACATCTGGTTGCTTGGTAAAATGGTCCACCAGAAACCAGTTTGCTTCATTGGTTTGTTTACTCACGTTTTCAACAAATACTTACTGAGAACTTATTCTACCATGAGCCCTGTGTTTGATCTTTGGAATATAATAATGAAGCAAATAATAATAATAATCCATGTCCCATGATACCAAGCACAAGGAATAGAGACATTGAAAGAAGCAATCACACAGACATTCAGATGATCATATATTTTTATGAAGGCTAATTTTATAAAGGCAAAGAATCAGGTGCTCCAGTAACGAGGTGTGGTGTGGAACAATAGGGAGTCAATAGGGAAGTAGCTGAAAGAGGACATGTTTCAAGGAAGATTTTTAAAGATAAGCTATACTAGAGACCTCTGAATTGACAAGAAAACTCTAGGGAGAGAGTGAAGAAGCAAGAATGAAAGAGAGTCCCCTGAAAAGGGACAAAAACTGCATCCTCTGTGGGGATCCAGACATACCTGGGTCCACCTGGTTAGCCAATGGCATAGTCCTACCAACTCTTCCAAACTCTACTATCAGACTCCACTACCCGCTAAAACAAGTGGCTCATTGGGAGAAAACCCATTCTAAAGTCAGAAGATGCTAGGAACCATGACCTGTACTTCAAAGTAAAACTTCAGTCTTTAGAGAAATGCATAATTCTTAGTGAAGCTACATTTGATCCAGGAGGCTTTTCTGCCACTCAGAGGTGTTAAGGGAAGACCTATAAATTTATTTTTTAAAAAGGCTAGAAACATGGACATATAAGGAAGACCTTAGAACAGAAGGCAGTAAGCAGGAGAGAGAGCTCATCTCAACTCCACCCTTACCCTCAAATGACTCTGCTACATATCACCACTGCACTTTGAACCCAAGAGGGCCCAGGCCTTTCTAGGACAATTGTGAAACCGCAGCATAACCCATGTAGAAGCACCCAGCAGAGTAACACAACTCCTGGGCAAGAGAAGCTCTGCCTCTGCTCCTCCCTGGGGCACAAGATAAGTGGAAGGAGAAGCCAGAGCAGACTTGATTATGGAAGGGAAGACACCCCAAGGCCCCCTTGAAATATCTGGAGGCTGTTAGTAGGAAGAGGGGCTGTGATAGGGAGCTGGAGGTCCTGAGGAATAAGCCAGTAAGATGTGAGTTGTTCCTAATAATGGGATCTCACTCATATTCACAAGGTAGTTTAGGACTAGAGAAATTCAGGTTTCAATACATAAATATCAATTGTAGAAGTACACATTCAATATGTGTACATGATATGCATATAAATAACATACACTAAACGTATCTAAGTATTTTATATTTTGTAATAAATGAGTTAAAAACCTCCCTCCAAATCCAGGCAACTACAGTTCTGGATAGAATTTCTCCTATGTATAGAAAAGGAAATTCCACAATGTGAAGAGTCAGTAATGTTTCCTAATCTGCAACCCAAATATATGCCCTATAGCTTAAATCCCCATTTCTCTAGTTCTTTCTTTCTTGTTTGTTTATTTATTTATTTATTTATTTATTTATTTAGGTACTGAGGACTGAACCCAGGGGCATTCTACTTGAACTACATCCTTAGCCCTTTTTATTTCTTTAATTTTTGAAGCAGTGTTTCGCTAAGTTGCTAAGGCTAGCCTCAAACTTGCAATCCTCCTGTCTCAGCCTCCCAAGTACTGGGATTACAGGTGTATACCACCCTACCCAGCCTGGTCTTTAAAATTTAAATAGGAGATTACAGCTCTCTAACTGAATTCAGATTTCCTTCTGTGCTTTCCTTTCCTCTGATCTTTAGGTTTGCTTCTTTCCCCCATCCATCTACCCCCTTTTTTAAGAGCCAAGGTCTCATTTTGCTACCCAGGCTAGTCCCAAACTTCTGGGCTCAGGTGATCTTCTTGCCTCAGCCTTCTTTTTTTTTTTTTTTTTTTTTTTTGTGGTACTGGGGATTGAACTCAGGGGCATTCCACCTCCGAGCTACACCCCCAGCCCTATTTTTATTCTTTATTTTGAAACCGAGTCTCACTAAGTTGCAGAGGGCCTCACTAGGTAGCTGAGGTTGGCCGCGAACCCGGATCCTCCGGTCTCAGCCTCCCAAATGCTGGGATTACAAGTGTGTGCCACCATGCCTAACTTGCCTCAGCCTTCTAAGTAACTGAAACTACAGGCATGTGCTATTATGCCCAGTATCTGTTATTTTTAACCATGAGCCGTGTTCATAAAGCTCCCCCTTACTTCCACAGCATATTACAATTTTCTAATACTTTCTAGGTTACTCATTTTCTTTCGGATTCCTGTAATATATTTTCTTCTATATATCCATATAAATCTGGCATCTTAAATTCAAGAGCCTGGTACACAATAGGCCTTGAAGAAAATTTGGCTCACTTGGATTATCTGTACTCTTTTTCTTGCTTAGTTCTGCCAAATCCATGAGATTTGGCATGTTCTTCCTGGAAAAAAAATTTTTTTTTAAATGGCATAAAGATCTTATTCTCTTATTGGCACAAGTTTTCGGGCATAATTTATCACTTGTTCAACCAAGTAAGAGTTCAGTTCCCCTAATTCTGCATAATTTGTGTGGTTATCCATGGCTAAAGAGCCACCATGTTGATGCCTCTGAATATCTAACATCAGAGCTCTCTAGGATCAAATAGTAGGGTGTACTCAAACCAGATTAACTGGTTTCATAATTCCTGAAGGGACTTTAAAAAAGGAAACTCTCTGCCTTTTGAAATGGTAATGCAAGTACATGGTGTTTTATTTTGTGCTGCTATAACAAAATACCTGAGGCTGAATAACAGATAAAGAAGTTTATTTGATTCTGGTAGCTGGAGCATGGCACAGGCATCCTGACACAGGCCCCCCTGGCTGCATCACAAGACAGTAGGAAAATGGAAAGGGCAACTTCCACATGCAGAAGGGGCAAAGTGCATGGAGTGGCCTCACTTTATAATAGCCCACACTGGGAGAATGAATCCACTTTGCCATACAGCATTAATCCCTTATGAGGGTGGTACCTTGTTATGGTTTGGTATAGAATATCTCCCCCAAAATCTCATGTGTTGGCAATGCAGGAATGTTTAGAGGTAAAATCATTAAATCATGAGAAGGGGTGGTAGCACACGCTTATAATCCCAGTACTGGGGAGGTTGAGACAGGAGGATCGCAGGTTCAAGGCCAGCCTCAGCTACTTACTTAGTGAGGCCCTCCACAACTTAGTGAGACTCTGTTTCAAAATAAAGAATAAAATAGGGCTGGTGTAGCAAAGAGGCAGAATGTCCCTGGGATCCATCCCCAGTACCAAAGGGGGAAAAAAATCATGAGGGGCTCTAACTTCATCAGCGGATAAATCCAAATGATGGATTCACAATTTGAATGGATTTGCTGGGTGGTAGTTGTAACAGGTAGGCTGTGGCTAGAAGAAGCAGGTCTCTGGAGGCGTGGCCTGGGGAACTCTATCTGTCCTTGGTCCCTTCCTTTCAGCTCATCATGGACTGAACCTCTGAAACCACGAGCCCAAATAAACCTTTTCCCTTCTAAGTTGTCCCTGCTAGGTACTTTTATCACAGCAACAAAAAGCTAACTAATATATACCCCATGACTTAATTACCTCCCGCCAGTAGATTCCACCTCTTAAAAGTTCCACCACCTCTCAACATTGACACACTGGGAACCAAATTCCAGGACATGACCTCTTGGGGGACACACTGAAGCCATATACAAACCCATAGCATGTGGCAAGCCATTCAAACGGCTCACTGAAAATTAGGTCTTCCCATCTCAGTCACTTGTTACCAAAATACAATTACAATAGCCAATTCCTTCTTTTATTTCATTTTTATACTTTTGTTGATGCATTATAGTCTTACATCATAATGGAATTCATAATGATGGTGACATTCATGCACACAGCACTTGGTGGGCTTTCCCCCAGCTCCTTTCCTCTCCCACCCCCTTTCCCATACAGGATATTGAGATTGACATTGGCATTTTCATGTATGCTCATAATGTCAATTGAAGTGATTCCTTCATTGATCCTCGCTCCCCCCAACTCTCACTTCCCCTAGACCACCTCCCTGACTCCACTGAAGTTTCTTCTCTATTATATAAAATCCTTCTGGTATCCCAGTGACTCCATAGCTTCTGCATACGAGAGAAAATATGTGACCCTTCGCTTTCTGTGACTGATTAATCTCAACATAGTGTTCTCCTAGTCCATACATTTTCCTGAAAATTAATTATTTTGTTCTTCTTTATTGCTGAGTAGACTTCTATTGTGTATATATCCCTTAATTTTATAATCCATTCATCTGTTAATGTACACCTAGGCTATTTCCATAATTTGGCCATTGTGAATTATGCTGCTATAAACATGAATATGCATATATTACTATCTCAGTCCCAAGAATGATATAGCTGGATCATACAGTGGATCCATTCCCAGTTTTCTGAGGGATCTCCACACTGATCTCCATAACAGCTGCACTAATTTGTAATCCCACCAACAGCATATAATAGTTCCAATTTCCCCACATTCTCAAAGCATTTGTTGTTGTTTGACTTCTTGATGATTGTCATTCTGATTGGAGTTAGATGGAACCTCCGGGTAGTTTTGATTTGCATCTCCCTGATTACTAATGATACAATAATTTCTTGTGTATCCTTCTAGATACTTGACCCATTTTTTTCATATAAAGAGGACTTTAAACACTGTATCTATAAAGTGAGTTTGGCAAACTATAACTTGCAGGCCAAAGCTGGCCTGCTGTATATTTTTGTACAGCCTGTGAGTTTAGAATAATTTGTTTTCAAATGATTGAAAAAAATCAAAAGAAGAATATTTCCTGACATTTGAAAATTAAACAAAAAATTTAGTGTCCACAAATAAAATTCTATATATAGCTACATTTTTTGTCTACTTTTTGTTGTTTTTTTGTTTTGTTTTGTTTTGTTTTATGGAATGGTTATGACAATGGTTCTCTCCCTACAATGGCAGCATTGAGTAGCTGTAACACAAGATTGCATAGACTGCAAAGCCCACAATATTTTACTATTTAGCCCTTTCCAGAAAAAGTATGCTACTCCCTGCCTTAAACAAATAACAGAAGGGATTTAAAAGAATCACAGTAATAATGTAGGTAAGAGCATTCCTGTTCTTCCTTGAGTTCGCATTTCACTCCACCCCACTGCAGTATTCAATCCTAATGTGGCATATTTCTATGCTTGAGAGTCTATTGTTGGTATCATCCTATCATAATTTCCTGCCACTAAAATACATATGTAAATTTAATTTCTTTAATTTAGAATGGCATTAAGATTTTAAATATTTTTTTTCTAGATTGAGTTTACTAGTAGTTATTCTCAGTGTTCACTTGAACAAAACAATATCTTTCCCATTAAACTGCCTCTTTCTCCTCTGAGCCAAAGAACACAAGTACAGAAAACAGTCTGTTGTAGAAGAGGGAATCTTGATTGGCAGGGAGGGCACCATCGTCAGGCAAGGGCCGAGGGCAGCAGTTAGTAGAGCACGTGCAGTGGAGGAAGCAAACCTCCTTAGAAATGGAGTTAAAAGTTCTACTTAAGTCATAAACTTTGGACAGCTGCAGACAGCTGCTAAGAACTACCCAGAATTAGTAATAAAAGCCCAGCAAACGGAAAGCTACCATTTCTAATTCAAATGAACCCAGGTATGTGATAATATGGAAAGGATTAAATGTGGAACCACAGCAGGTAAAGAAGAATATATGGATTTACGATGCCTGCTTCCCAACTTTGTCCCTAAATTTCCCATTCCCACTCCTGCCCAGGAGGTAAGGATAGGGTGAATACAGAGTGGACTAACCATCTGACTCTGGGTTAGCTTGATCATTCTCAATTAATAGTTTTGTTAGCCTAATCCAGTCCCAGATTTGAGAATTCCTTTGTATATTGGTTTCCTGAAAAGTTGCTAAAGTTTCCTTTTTAGTTGTTTTGTTTTGGTACTAGGGTTTGAACCCAGGGGAATTCTACCTCTGAGCTAGACCTTCAGCCCTATTTTATTTTTTAGTTTGAAACAGGGTCTTGCTAAGTTACTGAGGCTGGTCTCGAACATGTGATCCTCCTGTCTCAGCATTCCAAGTACTGAGATTACAGGCATGCATCACTATGCTCAGCAAAATTTACTTTTTAAATCAAAGTATTTTCATAATAAGAGGACCACTGCAGAAAATTCAGGTCATCAGCCGGGCGTGGTGGCGCACGCTTGTAATCCCAGCATTCGGGAGGCTGAGACCAGAAGATCTGGGTTCGCGGCCAGCCTCAGCTACCTGGTGAGGCACTCCGCAACTTAGTGAGACTCGGTTTCAAAATAAACAATAAAAAATAGGGCTGGGGGTATAGCTCAGAGGTAGAATGCCCCCAAGTTCAATCCCCAGTACCGCAAAAAAAAAAAAAAAAAAAAGAAAGAAAGAAAGAAAGAAAATTCAGGTCATAAAGAAAAGTATAAAAGATACTTAGTTGTGTTCTGTAATTTTTTTTTTTAATTTACACCCCCATCAGTAGGGAATGAGAGTGAATTGCTCATCCCTCCTTTACTGGCATTACCCACTCTCACTTTGAACAGTCTTTCTTGATTTGCTAGATGCTATCTCATTGTATTAAACACTATCTCATTGTATTAAAATGCATTTCTTTGATTAGTAGCAAGTCTGAAAAATTTTTTTAATCTTTATTGGCAATATGTAATAGTTTCTTTCCATTTTTTGATTATGTCCATTGCCAGTTTTCTATTGAAGGGTTTGTCTGTTGTACTGACTTAGAAGAATTCTTTGTATATTGAATGTATTAACATCCTGGTTTATTTACTACATGCATTTAAATTATCTTTACCTAAAAATGTAGTTAAGTATATTAAAGTTTCTAAAAGCTTACTTTCCTTAGTCTTTATTTTTACTTTATGATACAAGGTAAATTTTCTCAGAATTGCTTGTTGAATACTTCTTCCCTTCCCGGTTGACTTATGATGCTTCTTTTATTAAGAATGACTTTAGTTATCCATTGATCATACAGCTATATCTTGTACTGATATCATCCTTTCCTAGGTTTTCCAACATTTTCTAAGATATTCTCATTTAGTTCTCTATGATAATTATTACCTTTCATCTCACCTTCTTTTTTTTTTTAATGTGCTTTTATTGGTGCATTATCTCATCTCACCTTCTTTAAAAAAAAAACTTCTTGGGTATTTGAGATTGTGCCAAATCTAGATATTTAGGGGAAAAGATTTATACTTTTATAATGTTTGATTTTGCCTTTTGGGATTATGGAGCAAAGCATGTGTCCATTTACTCAAATATGCTCTTGTAACTCTCAGTTTTGTAGATTTTTTCCATTTGTGCTCCAACTTGTCAATGGATATTCCCTTTGTCATTTATTTTCCTCTTCCTTAGTAGTAGCTAATGATTGAATTTCATCTGTTTTATCTTCATTATGTCACCAGATTACAAACTCCCAGAAGACAAGAATCAACTCATATTTCTTTTGTATCCCACTTTTGTAGCTAGTAGTATTATGCATATGCAGAAATAATAGATATGGTCTAGTAAAAAAGACCATGGAGGAGACATAAAAAAAATTAGTGGGGGAGTACGGGTTCTGACCTTTTATAACTTCATGCATGACCTGGAATTATTCACTCAATACCTACTTCCCACACTACTACCCTGAGCCTCAACTAAATAAGGGATTAAAATATAAATAATAGGGCTGCTGTGAAAGTTAAAAGATAAAACTTTCATGGGTTTTTCCCACATAGGTATAGGGTGATATGTGCAGAAATGTTTACTGTGTGGTTTCCAAAAGTAAAATATGATACTCATTGAATTACCAAGGTCATTCCTCACAAAGAAAGATCAGTCCTTAAATTCATTTGGAACAATAAAAAGCCTAAAATGGCCAAAGTAGTTCTTAGCAAGAAGAACTGTGCAAGAGGCATCACAATACTGGACTCCAAACTATACTACAAAGCCAAAGTAATAAAAACAGCATAGTATTGCCACATAAAAAGATACATAGACCAGTGGAGCAGAATAAAAGATTCAGATACAAGCCCACACACTTACAGCCAATTGATTTTTTTGATAAAGGAGCCAAAAACATACACTGGAAAAAAGATAGCCTCTTCAGCAAATGGTGTTGGAAAAACTGATTAACCATATGCAAGAAAATGGAAATAAACCCCATGTTCTCACCCTGCACAAGAGTCAGTTCAAGATGGATCAAAGACCTAGAAGTCAGGCCAGAGACCTTGCAGCTACTTGAAGAGAGCATAGGACTAACACTTCAACATACGGGCACAGGTAAAAACTTTCTCAACAAGACCCCAAAGGCACAAGCAACTCAAAGGAAGATCAACACATGAGATTGCATTAAACTGAAGAGCTTCTGTGCAGCAAAGGAAACTATCAAGAACCTCAACAGAGAGCCCACAGAGTGGGAGAAAATTTGTGCCAGCTAGGCCTGTGATAGAGGACTAATATCTAGAATATACAGAGAACTCAAGAAACTCATAGCTAAGAAAACAAATAACACAATCAAAAAATGAGCAAAGGATCTAAATAGACACTTCACAAAAGAAGAATTACAAATGGCCAATAAATGTATGAGGAAATGTTCTACATCATTAGCAATCAGAGAGATGCAAATCAAAACTACCTTGAGATTTCACCTAACCCAAATTAGAATGGCAATCATCAAAAACACAAACAACAACAAATGCTGGTGAGGGTGTGGAGAAGTGGGAACCCTAATACATTGTTGGTGGGATTGCAGATTGGTGCAACCACTTTGGAAAATAGTATGGAAGATCCTCAGATGAATGGGAATGAACCTACCATATGATACAGCAATACCACTTCTAGGTATCTACCCAAAAGAATGAGATCAAACTATCAGACCAATGCATGTGAATCTATGTTTATACCTGCACAATTCACAATTGCCAAACTATGGAACTAGCCAAGATGTCCATCAAAAGATGAATGCATTACAAAACTATGGGATATGTACACAATGGAATTTTACTCAACCATAAAGAAGAACAAAATCATGTCATTTGCGGGGAAATGTATGGAACTGGAAAACATTATGCTAAGTGAGATTAGTCAGTCACAAAAAGTAAAAAAATCATATGCGCTCCCTAATATGCAGAAGCTAGGTAGAAAATGGGGCATAAGAGGGACTTCAGATAAAGAAGGAGAAATCTTAGATGAGCAAAGAAGGTGATTTAACTGAAGGTGATGGGGGAGGGGGACACCCTAATGCACATGATGTACTTTCACAAACATATCAAAGTCAATCACTAAACTGAACTTGAGAAGGAGGGAGGGGGAGAGAGTGGGGCAGGAATCAGGGAAGGATTAAATAAGAAATGTGTGCAAGCATCAGAAAACTATGACTCGTGGGCCAAATTCACCTGGCCAGAGACCAGATTTGCCCTTTTCTTTATTTTGTCTATGGTTGATTCCAAGCTACAGTGGCCACGCTGAGTAGTTTCAGCACAGTCCACATGGTCTGCAAAGCCCACAGTATTCACTCTCCATGCTCTGTATAAGAAGCTTTGATTCCTGAACTAAAGTGATGAGCCCCACACTCAGAACAGTATTGCAGAATGTGAGTGGGCTGATTGAATGAATCCATAATTACGTATTATGGAAAGATTCCTCCTCCATAAAGATGCGTGAGTTCATACAGGGCTTCTCTCTTTCCCAGACACTCTTAACCTTGCCCACATGTACATCCTTAAACTTTTCAGGAAACAGTAATTATTTCCCCATAAAATGTTTTAGGAACCTAATCATGGTCATTGGGGAGCTACTGAGGATTTTGAGTGACACAATGAAATCTGTGTTTAAGAAGAACATTCTAATGAGAAGGGGAAATGGGGAAGAAAAGCAGTAAAAGGGGGGAGGAAAATTTGGGAAGTTGTTGATGTGGTGAGACCACACCAGAGAGGCATCTGTAGAAGCAGAAAGGAAAGAACTTAGTAAAGCACACAGAAAAAGAGGAAGGAGAGAAAGAAGCTTGATGATACAAACTTTAAGCCTTAGGCATTGGTTGGAGGCAGGGACAAAATGTTTATTTTACTTTATGTCTATTTGTATGATGCTGTAACCTAAGTCTTAATTTAATGATTCAAGAATAATTTCAAAAATGATATACTTTGTTTGTTTTAGCTGTGATAAGACTCATAGTTACTGGTAGCTTGGACTCCCACTCTCTGGTTATCAACTTTTACTTGTTTAGATACTGTGTGCCACAGGAAGTTCATGATGTAAGGGGCTACTCTGATTTAGTGTAAACTATTTGCAACTGGGGGCCATGGAAAGACACTCTTCCAATTAAATAGCTTTGACTCTGATTTAGAGGATCCTCAGCTCTTGAAAGATGAAGATAAAGGCTGATGACATGCACCTGATTCACTCTGAACACTTCACACACAAAGCCATCATCCTCAGCAAAGCTATCTCAGACACAGTGGCTGATAGCAAAGAAAACACTTTGCTGGATGTCTGTGTAATTTATTTGTCCAGGACTGGGGGAAAAGATGTTGTTCTTCCAGCCATCGTAATTCCATTCTTGGGGAAGTTCTGGATTCCGCCGAAAGGCTAGAAGGATATTCTTAAGGAAAAAGAAAGTTGCTCTCGAAAAAAGAAAAAAAAAGGCCTTATCTTTCCAGGTATTATAAAGGCATTATCCCACAGTAGGTTGACATATCCAAAGTAGAAAGAAGTCTGTTTCAAAAAATTATGGAGGTAGACTTTTAGGCATGGAGTGGGCCCTAAAATTCCCCCCAAATATCAGCAAATGTCTAAGCAAATTGCATTAGTGAAAGCTATGCCACCTTGGACCAGAATCTAATCTTGCCATTCTCCCCATAAATAATAAATAAGCTCAGTCTATTCCCCCACTCCTTGAGTGAGGAGTTATTATGACTCACTTTGATGAACAGACCTGTGCCACTTCTGAGGCTAGGCCCCAAGAGACTGCATGAGCTCTGTCTTTGCCTTCTTGGAATGCCATCCTAAAATTACCATGCTACAAAGAGACTGGAGCTGAAATACTATCTTAGCTGTCCCCAAAGCTCCTGTGTGGAAGGCTTGGTCCCCAGGGCAGCACTGTTCTGAGGTAGAATATCTAGGAGGTAACTGAATCATAAGAACTCTGACTTTGTGACTGGATGGACCCACTTACATATTCATAGCTTAATGGATTTTAAAGGAGAGACAAGGTTATAAAAGTGAGCTCTCTCTTTGCTCTCTGGCTGCTGTGAGGTAGGCAGCTCAATTCCAACACCTGCTCCCACCATGATGTTCTGCCTCACCTCGGGCTTACAAGCAATGGAGCCAGCAGACTCTGGACTAAAACCACCAAAACCCTGAGCCAAAATAAACCTCTTCCCCTTACAGCTGTTTTTCTCAGGTATTTCGCCACAGTGTCAGAAAGCTGACTAACTTGGCCATTCCAAGTGTAGGTCATCCTAACCAGCAGCCAGCGTCAAAGTCCCAGGTAGGGGAGGAAAACCCAGTGGACCCTTCAGTTTAAATCATTTACACAATTGAACCAAGGTGAAACCTCCTCACCAACCCACAGAATTATGACAAATAATAAATATTTGTTATTTTAAGCCAGTAAGCTTCAGGGTAGCTTGTTACAAGTATAATTGATATATCCCCCCCAAAGAACAATGTGGCATATTGGCCACACTCTCATTGATGTCTAAAGCAAACATTTTCTTAGAAGTACTATATTTACTCTTTAAAATGGCAAATCAAGTCAGTTTCCAACTCATTCACTCATTTTTTTCAGTCAATATATATTTATTGACTCTGCGTCAGGCATTGGATATATAAAGACAAAAATATCACTTAGGAGAAAAATCAGGCCAGAAAAAAAAAAACAATTAAAATAATGTGAAAATTCCTACAATTGAGATTCCTTCAGGAAAACAAGTGAAGACATTTATTCATCCAACATTCATTATTCTCTACGATGTTCCAAGCTCAGGCCTAGGTCTTGGAGTTATAGTGGTGGTTGGAGCAGAGAACTTACATTCTAGTGAAAGAGGTGGATAACACCCAACTAAATGACTGGATCTCTGATGGTGATAATACAATAAAGGAGATAAGGGATAGAGTGGTATAGTTGGACAGTTTGGACAGGATGATCTCAAATGAGCTCTCTGAAAAGTAGACATGTGAACCAAGATGTAAAGGACAAGGGATAACTCAAAAGGGAAGTTAGTCAGGCAGAATGGTGAGCAAGTGCAAGGGTCTGTGGTTGAAGTGTTGGAAAAACAGCACAAGCCCAGTAGACTGGAAATGAAAAGCCAAGGGGGTGGGGGGCATAAGAGATGAGGTCTGAGAGTAGGCAGCTCTCATATGACCTTGCTAACCACAGGAAGGAGTTTGACATCTATCTAAATGTTAGTCACTAGTGGGTTTTAAGCCGGGGTGTGACTAGGAGAATGAGGGAAGTCTTTCTGATGATGAAGGGTTGATTCTCAGATGTAGTCTTGAAAAGGGAGGCATTAGACTAGGAAAATCGTATGCTGTGAGGATGGCTATAGGAAGGGGAAAATAGCAAGCTGTGTTCTGAGTAACTGTAGCTGATGAATTCAGTTCAAATCAGTGAAAGAAGAATGGCCTACTCAAGAAACTGTGTCCAGAAAATTGGCTATTTCTTTGGGAATAAAAAGAAAGCTTTCAATTTTTCACCATCATTGAAAATAAGCTTCAGATGAATTAAAGACTTCAGATGAATTAAACACAAAACTGTTGAATGAAAATATGGGAAAATATGCTTATCTTTATGAGAAGAACTAATTAAGCAAGAAATGAATGGAAAAAGAATAAATTTGACAACATTAAGATGGAAGACAGATATCAAAGCGCCATGAACGAAGCTAAATATCTGCAACTGGAAGATGATATTTGTCACATAAATAACAGCCAAAATATTCATACAAGCAACATATAAATAATCCCTATAAATAAAAACAGAAAGGATAAACAATCCAAAGAAGAAATTGGCAAGGAATATAAAAAAGGAAATTCACCAAAGCAGAAGCACAAGTGGCCAATAAACAAAGAAGACATCTGAAATGAACTAAAAACAATGAAAATTCATATAGCTAGTTCCATTTTCACCTATTGGATTGTTCGATAGTATTTGAAGCTGGGGAAACTATATAGAAATATGCGTTCTCATACAGAGCTAGGGGAAGCATAGTTTTTAGTCTTTGGGGAAGGTTCTTGAGGAGTACACGGTAAAATCAAATGCTGTTGGAGTTCAGAGCATCTTTCTTGGAGAAACCTTTGCCCACATGCACAAAGATGCTCACTGCAGCATTGCTTCCAGTGGCAAAAAAGTGGAAGTCATCTAAGTGGCCATCAACAATGGAGTGGGGAAATACGCTGCACTCAATTTAGAGTATGAAATATCAGCTGGTGGTGACAAAGATTTAGGTGGTTTGAGGTAGTTTTATGTGTGATAGCATTTAAAGAGGAAAATAGAATAGAATAGGATTGGAGAAAGTCCAGAAAGATTTTAGACCTAGTTATACAGTTGTAACTTTTTTTTTCCTTGGTACTGGGGATTGAACCCAGAAGTGTGCTACCTCTGAACTATACTCCAACCCCATTTTATTTTTTATTTTGAAATAGGGTCTCAGCCGGGCGTGGTGGCACACACTTGTAATCCCAGCATTTGGGAGGCTGAGACCGGAGGATCCGGGTTCGCGGCCAGCCTCAGCTACCTAGTGAGGCACTCCACAACTTAGTGAGACCCAGCTTCAAAATAAAGAATAAAAAATAGGACTGGGGATATAGCTCAGAGGTAGAATGCCCCTGAGTTCAATCCCCAGTACCACAAAAAAAAAGAAAGAAAGAAATAGGGTCTCACTATTTAAAAAAAAAAAAAAAGAAAGAAATAGGGTCTCACTAAATTGCTTAGGGCCTCGCTAAGTTGCTGAGGCTGGTCTCAAACCTGCGATCCTCCTGTTTCAGCTGCCCAAGTACTGGGATTACACTCATGTGCTACCATACCCGGAAAGTTGTAACTTTTTATAAATTGAATGCATTGAGGTCTATCAAATCCTTAGGATATCATTCTCTATCTTTCATGTTGTCAAGTATACATTTGGAAAAATAAAATAAGCATAGATTCTATTGGAGTGGGGGTTTTCTTTTAAAAAAATATTTTTAGGAGCTGGAAATACAGTTCAGTGGTAAAGTATATGCCTAGGATGTGTGAGACCCCAGTTTTGATCCCTAGCACTATGCACAAAAATGTAAATTAAAAATGTAAAATAATAAAGAAAACATTTTAAGGGTTCTGTGGTGTTTCTGTACTTCAATGAAAATTATAACACTCTCCATGAGAAAAAAAATCACAGAAAAATTGAACAGAAAATACAGAAAGTTCCCAAATACCCCCTCACCCTTCACACAGACACTCTCCTACTATATACACCCCCCACCAGAGTGGGACTTTTTTTTTTTTTTATAATTGATGAATCTTCATTGACACATCATGATCAGTCAAAAACCATAGTTTACACTAGGGTTCACCCTTGGTGCTATATATTCTGTGGATTTTGATACATGTATGAAAACATGTATCCACCATTATAGCATTATACAGAATAGTCACTGCCCCTAAAACTCCCTCTGTAAAGAGCCTGGATTTTTAAAATATGGTCTCAAAGAATCCCTGACCCTTGACACCCGATCAGGCCTCAGATACAGAGGCAGGACTGCAGGAGAGCAGGGGTCTTCCACACAAGCACTTTGGAACAGTATTACTTTGTTCAGCCCCTGCCCTCCCCACCTTGGACCATAATCGGTGTTTGCTTCTTAAGCACAGTGCTAAGGTAGACTTGTCATCTACACTGAAAGCTTCCATGTCTCTCGAGGAAACAACAGCTGACAGTTCTCTACCCCATCAGGGACCATCTTGGCCCCAGAACAGTTTGCTTTCCTCTGATCAGCAACAACCCTCAGCAGGACTCTCCTCTCCATGGACATATAAATTATTTACTATGTCTTTTGGAAAGCCATGTTCGATAGACCTGCAGGACTTAAAAATGCAAAGCCATGCTGTTTCTCTTTACTTTGAATTAATGACATTCATTAAAGGATAAGAGACCCAAGATATCCCAGGCTCATGGGGACCAGGAAAAAGCCATCTCAATCTATTTAAATGGAGGGGCATCTCAAAGTTTTATTGGGATTTTATCTTGAAAAATGAAGGTTAAAATTTTTCTTTTCATATTTGTACACATTGACTTTAATCACCAGAACCCTGTTATACTTCTTGGGCTTAACAAAGAATACACCATGTCTTTTCCTTTGTAATATTTGCGACTTCACTTTGCAACCAAGTCACACTGCATTAATATTGTACTGACACAAATTTCCAAAGAGGAAGAGAGAGAGAATAAGAATAGCACACATTCCTTCTTGGACAAAATTGTAAAGAAGCACATGAAGGCAGAAAATAAGTCACTTATTTTGGAAACCCAGGGGTTAGAGGACCCAGGGCTGGGTGACAGAGGTGAGTGGAAGGCAGAAAGAAGGATGTTTTTATGAAATGATGACTTTTGCCTCCCCGTGCACTTTGGGAGCACACATATACTGAGGCTTTTTAATTCTATCTCCACTGGTAGAAAATAGAAACAATAAGAAACACCTAGAAGAAAGCTGGCAGTATAGCTCAGTAGTACAGCACATATTTACAATGCACAAGGCCCTCGGTTCAACCGCCAGCACCTCTTCCCCCCCCCAAAAAATATCTGGGGTAAAGTTATCCCTCTTCCAGCCCCTTCATGGTCTACATTGCTAGGATTTAAGAGACAAAAATGAGACTAGGAGAAAAGAGAAGGAAAACTTTCCTTCTTGAAAAAAGAACCTTCTTCCTCTCCTCTTTGCTCCCACCTAAGGACAAAGTGAGCCTTCAAAAATCGATCACATCAGCTGCCAGGTGTGGTGACGCACACTTGTAATCCCAGTACTTGAGAGGCTGAGACCGGAGGGTCAGGGTTCGTGGCCAGCCTCAGCTATTTAGTGAGGCCCTCTTTAACTTAGTGAGATCCTATTTCAAAATAAAGAATAAAAATAGGACTGGAGGTGTAGCTCAGAGGTAGAATACCCCTGGGTTCAAACCCCAGTACCGCAAAAAAAAAAAAAAAAAAAATCAATCACATCAGGACATGAGCGCCCCAGCCTTCATAACCCACAGCTCCATGAACCACAGAAGTTCTGAGCTCCTCCAATGTGTCCTGGTTCACAGCACCCACTGCTGCAACTTCATCCCTGTCTTTAATTAAGATGCTGAGCACTGACATGTCTAAATCAGCTGTCCTACACCATCCTCTGGGCTAAAACAAACAGGGCTGCAAACTTTTCACTTCCCCTATTGACTGCATGTTCATTAGAAAATGCCCTACATGCAAGGATTTGGGAATCTTCAAAATAGTTCTGGGTTTGAACAAATCACTCCTGTCAAGCTGAAATGTTTGCTAGCTGGTCTGCCTACTCCCCCATTGTTTCAGATTTCAAATTTTCCCAGCCTCTGACAAGACCAGGGGAGCGAGAAAGGGATTTTGGCATCAAGAAAACCTACTATCTGGTTCAGGTCCTGCTATTTCCTGTCTGCCCTTGGACAGGTCCCTCATCCTCTTTGAGCCTCAGTTTCCCCATCTGTAAAATTAGTAGAAGCAAAACTTCCACATACTGCTGTTGTGAGAAGCAGTTTAGGCCAAGCGTGGGTGAGGAAGGTTAGTAGCAGATAGTTAGAGTTGACTCTGTCCCACACTCATGCACATACACACACACATACACACACACACACACACACACACACACACACACATAAACACACACACTCATAAACACACACATTTCTTCTTTTTTTCCTCATAGAATAGTAAGGACCTCACAACCTTTGGGTATTCCATTATAATTTTTCCTGATCTTGGAGATGTGGAACTAAGAGGAAGGATGCAGGTGACATTACTTTCCCTCTCCAGCTACAAGGACAGGCCAGAGGTGCCCAATGGATATAGTGCTACGCACTGTTGGGAAGGTCTCAGGACAAATGCGCTCTGTCCCTGTCCAGCACTTTATCTATGAACTGGAAGTTACATCAGTCATGTTGCGACATTCTCAGCAAAACAGGAAAGTCCAGGGAGCAAGTGGCACAGGTCCACAATTTGGATGATTCGAGGGTATAGAGGGGATGAGTCAAAGACGAACATGTCCTATCATTTTATAAAATCACAGCTAGAAATGCAATGATGGCTTTTCAAATATCTTGCTGTACCTCTCCCCATTTAAGGGACAGGAAAACATGCCCCCACCACACACATATAAATCATCTTATTGAGCTATGATTGATATTGTTAAAAAGCTATGAAATCATCACCACAATCTATGCCATAAACCTATCTATCTTCTCTAAAACTTTCCTCTCCACCTTCTTCTCTTAGTATTATTTAACTGTTCCTACCTCTGCCATCCATTCTGCCAAAGTGGTCCTACAATAGTAGCACTCAGGTAGAAACAACCTCAGCTTTCCCCCAAATTCAGATATGAGTTGCTCAAAAAATCCAAGGTGAGTCATTTGTTATCCCCCGACCCCTCCTTTCTAAATAAAAGTCCAATTAAGAGAAATGATCCTGACTTCACAGTCACCTAACTCACTATGTCAGCAAGCAGACACGGTGATGCCTTATCTACAGATCCCGTCCTTGGACAACTTTAATAATAAAATTCTTCCTCATACGTTCCATCTTTTCAAAAGACTTCCATTTGATATTAGTATTAGAAGTGGAGAGCAATAGGAAAGTTTTAAAAACCAAAGTCGAAAGAGAAAACTTTTTTAAAACCTCCTCCTCTCCTCGGGAAAGTTTTCTTGTCAATGAAGTATAGCTTCGATGTGTTATTCCTCCTTCCCTGCTCATCGGACATTAGCAGGATTCCCAAACTCTTATCGAGATTTGGCACATGGCCAGAAGACAGAACACCACATAGAACAGACACGTATCTGAAATGTACCATCTCCAGCGAAGTCTCTTTGAGTGGTCGCAAAGTTAAACAGATATTCCTAAGTAATATTCAATGGGTAAGCAACTATTGATCCGTTAAGTTCTACTTCTTTTTGTTCCTAAAGATGCTTTCTTTATAAAGAACTTTTAGGATTGAACATCAAATTCTGCTAACTTAGAATTCATTCATTGACAAAAATTACAGGTATGTCAAAGAGAACCAACTAAGAGACTGCTTTTTCTCTGTTGCCTTAAGTTAGACACTCCCATGCCCAGAGGAATTAGGTACTTACTTGGATCGTCTTGGGTCAGAGATGAACGAACATCCGTGGCACTGGGAACTCCAGTTCTTCTAAAATCCAGCAACTTGGCTACCAGTGCTCAGAATTTGATCTCAAATTAGGTTGAATTGAGGAGATTGGAGGGGGAGGGGGAGGAGGGGGAGGAGAAGAAGGAGGAGGAGGGGGGGAGGGAGTTCTAGCACAGGCGTGGATGAGCACAGGCAGTCTTCCAGCCCTCACAGAAGCATCTCTCCCTTGGCTCTATGCCTCATGGACACAGATTAGTCATTAACAATCCTTCCCTGCTAAATGATATAAACAGAGAGGAACCCCGGGGGAGCCTCGAGATTCCCAGGACAAACCCAGAGTCCTAGAAAAAAGAATGTGACGAGGCCGAGGAGCCCTGACGCTCACCCCTTACAACACTTCTCCTCAGCTCTTTTGTAGGTTCCTGGGTATCCATATATCTGCCATCTTCCCTCCTCTCTTTCTAATCTCTTTTCACAGCTCTATCAAGACCCAGAGACGGGAGCTAGAAATGATCAGCTTTCTCAACCCTTGTCTCTGCCTCCCATATCAAGTCATAACGCATTTTGTTGATTCTATCTTTGGAATGTCTCTCATTTCCAACTGGCCCCCTTCCTCTGCTATGTTGGGTCCACCACAGCTTCCTTTTGGAAGAATAATATTGCTCCCATTACTCCCTGCTCTCCTCTCTCTTCTTTTTCTGTTTTCATAAAGTGCACAGAAGCGTAGAGCATGAGCTCTGGGCAGATGTCCACTCTTAAGTCATACCTGAGGCAAGAAACTTGGCCTCTCTGAGTCTTGGTTTCCTCATCTGGAGAATGGATGGATATAGAGAAACGAGCTCATAGGCTATAATGGCAAGTAATTACGTAAGTAGTTAAAAGTGCCTGGCATATAGCAAGCACTTGATAATTTTTGGCCATTATTATTTTTTCCCTCTTTTGTGTGTGTGGCACTGAAGGATTGAACCCAGAGGCATTCTACTTCTGTGCTATACCCCAGCTCTTTTTATTTTTTTTATTCTAGGGTCTCACTAGGTTGCTGAGAATCTTGTTAATTTGCTGAGGCTGATCTCAAACCTGAGATCCTCCTGTCTCAGCCTTCCAAGTACTGGGACTACAGGCACGTACCACAGCACATGCCTTCTTCATCATGTTCTTTTGGTTGAACATTGATTGACTAGATGTCTTCCTACTATGTCTTCAGCAATGTGCTAGGTACTTTCCTAGTCAAAACCCCCTAATGGATTCTTGTTGCCTAAAATATAAATAAAATGTCTACTCCCAACTATCAGTCCTAATCTATCTTTCTAGAATATTCTCACATCCTGTTTCTTCAGAGACCCACAACCTCTGCCTAACTGTACCAAGCTCTCCTGCCTCCATGCCTTTGAGTCAGCTCTTCTTCCCAGGCAATTCTTAAGCTACCTTACTTTTACATGTACATTTCTTCCACATATAGCACAAAAGTCAAATGCCAAGTCTACCCAAAGCCAGACCCATTCCTCATCTGCTCCTCCTTTGTCCACCAAACTCTCCTGGTTCTTCATTCCTTCATTTGTAGTTCTTCTACTGTCTCTCCTCTTCTGACTTTCTATGCTATAATTTCCTCTCTCTCTCTCTCTCTCTCTCTCTCTCTCTCTCTCTCTCTCTCTCTCTTTCTCTCTCTCTCTCTGTGTATGTGTGTGTGTGAACAATATCTCTTGCTAAGTTGCTAAGGGTCTCACTGAGTTCCTGAATCTGGCCTCAAACCTTCAATTCTCCTGCATCAGCCTTCAAAATACTGGTATTACAGGTGTGTGCCACCATGACTAACTCCTCCTCTACTTCTCTCTTTTACAAGAAAAAACTTTCCAGAAGATAGGCGTGGTAGTGGCCTTCCTTGGTGTCCAGCCTTGGCTTAGCATAATGCCTCTCAAGAAAGGATTGCATCACTATTTGTTAGCTCAATTAGTAAAAGAGCTGAGAAACTAGTAACTTTCCAAAGTGGAATGTCTATGTGTGGGTCTGTGTGCTTCCCTTTAAAGTCAATTGGTGGAAGGCCTACTTCCCAATCTGTTAGGAATGTTGTATTTTACTTCTCCTATGAAATCACCTATGAAGGACCCACAGGCTCACACTCCCCACTGCCATGGGTCACCAGTTTCCTATGCCTCCTATACCCTGTCCATTCTCCTTGCTCATTTGAAGATGCTTTGCACGGATACTTGCTGTGCTCTGTATCTTGGTGCTTCCCAAAGGAGTCCAAGCCCAGGTCTTCTTGGATATGAAGAGCTTTCATTATGACTTCACTCCCTTCAGCAGCAGTGGAGGTGAAGACCGAACACACAGACTCTTGAGCCAACCACCTGGGTTCAAATCCCAGCTCTGCCCCTCATGAGCTGTGTGATCTTAGGTGTGAGGCTCTTATTTAACATCACTGTGCCTCCATTTCCTCATCTCTCAGATGGAGATGGAATGACTGCATTTCATGGGGTGATTGTGAAGATTAAAGGAATCAATATATGTGAAGTCCTGGTGCATAGAAGGTATCTCATGTGCAGAAGTGTCGTGCAAGGGTCAGCTGTATTTTCTCTGAGCATTTCAGATTGGTGATTGGATTCACCCAACTGGATAAGATACTCTATGAGAAAAGAGAGTGTTTCCCATTCTTTGGATCTCTGAATGTGTATAACATAGTATTGGGCATGATATAAGCACCCTTTCAAAAATTACAAGCCGGGCGTGGTGGCGCACGCTTGTAATCCCAGCATTCGGGAGGCTGAGACCGGAGGATCCGGGTTCGCGGCCAGCCTCAGCTATCTAGTGAGGCACTCCGCAACTTAGTGAGACTCGGTTTCAAAATAAAGAATAAAAAAATAGGGCTGGGAGTGTAGCTCGGAGGTAGAATGCCCCTGAGTTCAATCCCCAGTACCACAAAAAAAAAAAAAATTACAACAATTATTTGTTATCTCTTCATACCATACAGGTAATCTATCAGAAAATCTTTGAATTTTACCTTCAATATATATGCACCAAAGGCAGTTATAGTGGCTCATGCCTGTAATCCCAGTACTTTGTACACTGAAACAGGAGGATCTCAGGTCCAAGGCCAGCTTCAGCAGCTTATTAAGGCCCCCCAACAACTTAGTGAGACCTCGTTTCAAAATAAAATAGTACTGGGGATGTAGCCCAGAGGTAGAATGCCCCTGGGTTCAATCCCCGGTACCAATATATATTCACACACATACCAGGTTACTCTTATCTGAATTTCTACCATAGAAAACTAACTGGTCTCCCTATTTCTGTGTTTGCACTCTATAGTTCATTCCCAGCACCGTGGCTAGAGTAAACCTATTAAAACACAAGGATAAAAACAAAACAATAGAGCCGGGCATGGTGGCGCACGCTTGTAATCCCAGCATTCGGGAGGCTGAGACCGGAGGATCCGGGTTCGCGGCCAGCCTCAGCTACCTAGTGAGGCACTCCGCAACTTAGTGAGACTCAGTTTCAAAATAAAGAATAAAAAATAGGGCTGGGGGTATAGCTCAGAGGTAGAATGCCCCGGAGTTCAATCCCCAGTACTGCAAAAAAAAAAAAACAAAAAACAAAAGAATAGGATCATGTCATTCCTTTACTGAAAACCCTGCAAGAGCGTTCATCTCCCTCAGAATAATAAAACTTCATAGAGTGACCTACAAGGACCTACATGGACCTCCAACCATCCCACCCCATTCCACCACCTCCCTGATCTCTTCTGTCATTTGTTCTAGCCACATACCCTCCTTGCTATTCTCTGAACCCATAAAGCACGTTCCTGCCTCAGGGCCTCTACACAGTCTCTTCCATGGTCTGGGAGGCTTTTCCCCCAGAGACCTGCCATTGCTTCTCTTTCAGGCAGCATTCTTACTCTGTGATCTAAATACCTGATGCCCAACACTTACAGGAAGAAAGGTTTATTTGCTTATAGTCTGGAGAGTTCTGTCATATATATAGTTTATTTACATCAGCTGTTAAGCAGGAGCCGGGGCTACAGTTCCTTTGGGCATGATGGCGGGAAGCAGAGAAAGTAAGAGGAGGGAACCAATGACATATATAGTCCCCAAGGCCACACCCCCAGGGACCCACCTGCAAGCATGGCTGCCTCCAGAGCATGAGGTCTGAGGGACAATTTCCTTTCAAACCACAACAGCTCCCTGATCACCTTATCAGAGAGGCCTTTCCTGACACAGGAAAAAAAATGACGTTTCTCTCCCTAGCCTTTATCATTCTTCTTTACTTCTTTTTCCCTTATAGCACTTAGTACTTCTTGCCATGCATGTACTTATTTAATATCTATCTCGCCACACAGAATATACATAGACTACATCCATCTTGTTCACCTCTGTGTCCTTGATAACTAAATATCTGTGGCAATGGCCTCCTGCTAAGTAGGAGAGCCCCAGAGCCTAGCCTCTGGGAGCCTACCACACAATGAGGGAGGGAGACACTAAGGAAAATAGGACTAGCAATCCCAATAATAAAGTAAACCACACAAAGAATTTACAACTGATTGTGATATGTAATAAGATGTAAAAGTCCTAGGTGTCATAAAAATTCTCTCTTATCAATCATGATGAACATAAAATATGTTCTCTATTTATGGGAACAATTCTAGCCAGCCCAGGGAGAAAGAAGGGAAAAAGGAACAAGCATTTCTGGAGCACTTAATATTTTTCAGGCAGTCTTTCAAACACTGCTAACTCAGCAGTGAACAAAATGCTGTGTTCCCTACCTTCTTGCAACTTATAGCCGCGTGCAGGATACAGCAATTTAACAACAGTGGCACAGATGATTTTATCATTTTTCCTGTCACAGCTTATTATGAAAGAAAAGTATAGGGTGCTGTGATGGTTTTTATCCAGGAGTCCCAACCATATCAGAAGGGTTAAGAAAGGTTTCCTCCAAGCAACTACATTTTAGCTAAAGATCTGAAGGATCACAGAAGTATTGAGAGTGTAAGGTATTGAAGAGGAAAAAAAAAAAAGAGAGAGAGAGAGAGCATTTCAGGGTAGGGGAAAGGCAAAGGCAGAGGTTCTGGAGCAGGGGGCAGCTTGGAGAAGCCCATGAAATAAAGAGAAGACCAGTGTTTATAAAGTATGAGTGGAAGAAGGAACAAAGAAATAGGGCAGAACAGGAGGTAAGGGCGGCAGTGCTGGTAAATGATTAACAATCTGCTCTCAGACACGTGTGCACACCCACACACACATGTTGACTTTAAGTTTTATTGATACAGCATATATGCAACACCTGATTAATAAATAATAATAAAATATGCACTTTGGGGGTGTTATAAATTCCAGGAGGGCAATTAAGTTTATTGGGAATGTTTTCATTGAGTTTTGCTGAATGCTTGCATTGGTAAACAAATTATGGTTTCAGTTCAACCATGATTTGACAAATGGAATTGTATCCCAGTTTGGTAATTCTCTTCCCAATATAGTTGCTATGCTGAATTTTATATGGGATCTGCTATTAAATTGTTACTCTCATACAAATTATTTTCACTAAGATGAATTCTATGTTAGCTCCAACACTAAATATGTTGGAAATCCATTTGTTCAATGATGCAGGCAGCTTCTTCAAATAATAGTTCTCAAATACTGGAAGAACATTTCTTCTGTTTCTCTGTGTGCTCTGCACAATGTGGCAGCTACAAATAATGCACACTTTTATGTTTAGTCTGTACTAACAGTTTCTCCATCATTTAGACCAGGAGTCCATAGACTATTTCTTTAAAAAGTCAAAGCACAAAGTAGCCAGTCATGGTGGTGCACACCTGTAATCCCAGTACTTAGGAGGCTGAGATAGGAGGATCACAGATTCGAGGACAGCCTTACCAAGTGGTGACTCTCATCAACCTATCGAGACTCTGTTTCAAACTAAAAATAAAATAGGGCTGGGGGTGTAGCTTGGAGGTAGAATGTCCCTGGGTTCAATCTCCAGTATCACAAAAAGATTTTTAAAAAGGGTTCAAAGTAAATGTTCTAGGCTTCATCAACCACATATAGTCTCTGTTATATACTTTATAACCCTTCTAAAATGCTTTTTTAGCTTACAGGCTGTAGAGCAACATCCACAGGCCAAATCTTGCCTGCCCACCTTCATTTGTCAACCCCTTAGACCTGTGACTCCTATTGGAAAGGGGCAATTTTGCCCCAGAGGACATTTGGCAATATCTGGAGACACATGTGGTTGTCACAATTTGGAGGACATGTCATCTAACACGTAGGCCAGGGATGCTACACGGCATAGAACATTCCTCCATGGCAAAGAATTATCCAGGACCAAATGTAAATTGTGACAAGGTCAAGAAACCCTGCATTGAGCTGGGTGTGGTGGCACATGCCTATAATCCCAGTACTTGGTAGGCTGAGACAGGGGTATCGAAGATTCAAGGCCAGCCTCAGCAACTTAGCAAAGCCATCAACAACTTAGTGAGACCATGTTTCAAAATACAAAACAAAATAGGGCTAGAGGGGGCAGTAGCTCACAGGGAGAATGCTCCTGGGTTCAATCCCTAGTACCACACACACACACACGCATACAAAATAAAATTATAAAAAATCTCTGCCTTAGACAATAAAAACCACAATGAATAAAGTCTTAATTTGTAGATTTTGCTCATTGCCTTGGAGTAAATAATCTCATTGTGGCAAATTTCAAACTACCAATGTAATGTTACCAGACACAAAGTTGGGTAGAAATGCCCAATGACCACCAGTATATAGTATTTCCACCATACAAATCCCATAGATGCAAATAACCATGAGAGCAAAGACAAGTGTAAAGCATAATAAAATAATTACTACAGGTTGAATTTTAAGTGCTTGACCTTTGTTTTCAAAATGTCTTTAACTGTAAGTTCATATCATTTAATTTTGGGGGTTTTGCTTTGTTTTGTTTTGTCTTTTCTTTTTGGTACTGGGAATTGAATTCAGAGCATTGCACTTGCAAGGCAAGCGCTTTATCACTGAGCTACATCCAAGCCCTCATTTAATTTTTGATAAGGGCTATGTTTAACAACAAGCATAGACATTCCTAAAATTTGACAATCAACTCTCATGAGCCCAGGTAAGCTGGCTCCAGCATACCACTGGAAGAATGAAAGCTTCTTCTATTTGTAGTATTAGCTCCTTTTCACAAAAGAGGAAACCAAGCCTGAGTGACTCATCAAAGTGATAAAGTAGGGCTTTAAACTCAGGTTCATTTTCTCCAAAGCTGATCTCTCTTCTAATTTTTCTTCATTATCAACCTAGGCAAGTGAGATCAAAATATTTGTTCCATGGAATGCTTATCAGAACTGGAATGTTGTAATTAATTGCTGAATAGAATAGAAATTTAAAAAGTCATTACCATATTACTACTGATCAACTGGTTTAATACTGGTGATATAGCAGAAAAGTCATCCTGCCAAAAAAGATCTCTGGCCGTGAGATTTATTATTATTATAATTGTTGTTGTTATTGTTATTAATATTTTGACCTCTTTACCTTCTGCAGGATTCTTTTTTACTGAAAATTTCCCCCACCCATTCTAATGAAGCAATTCACAATAGGTCAAAGGCCATAAAAGACCATGACACAAATGGGAAGGATAGGTAAATTTCAGATGTTGGTGTATCAAGAGTGTTAGCTCAGAATTGGAGCCCTTGTGGTCATCACAGTCAGAGGACAGAGTCAGAGCACTCACCTTCACAGGCAGGTGACCACGAGGTGGATACTGAACCTCACAAAGAGGGAAGGAAAGAAAGCATGGAAAAGCAAATCTGCCTCTTTCTCCATTGGCTCTCGCCTGGCTATGTGAGTCTGAGTTCCAACCCTAAATAAAGTCCATTAGAAAGTGACTGGTGTCTGCAAGCTTGAACAATTTTTTCTTATTAGATACCATAACCCTCAAGAAGCTGTGTTCTCAAAATAAAACAAAATTCCCAAGATCTAGAGGCAACATGGTAGGGATACTGCTGAAAGCAGGGGTGTGAGACTGAGGGGCCTGGGTTCAAGTCTGGTCTCTGGTCTGATCATGTGATCTTTGGTGAGTCTGGGCTTTAGTTTCCTCATGCAAAAAAATAATACAATACTGTGGAAAGAATGCCTGTGTCAGAGGTTTACTGTGTGGCTGAACATAAAATATCACATGAAAGATATGTTAAAAATCATCAAAGGAAAGTGCCTGGCAGGCCCCACCATATGAAATCTTCTAGAAACTAATGGCATTATGGGAGCCCCACCCATCTCTCTGCAATCGGCTGTTTTAAGTGACTCACTGACATCGCTGGGTCCACACTGCAGAGAACTTTTCTGCAGATGGACAAAGAATGAAGCTGAACTTTCATCAGAGCCTGGACATCCAGGGCTAATGATCAGAATCTTTTAAACAGAAAATATTCACAAACTGCTTTATTGAATATGCAACCCACAAGATGAAACATTACTATATTTTACTTGGGAAGTCTCAGGTGAGTTCTTTCACTCCTTTTAGTCAAATGCATATGGCTTTATCTTTCCTGCCCTTCCCTTCCTTCTAAAGGAGCCCATTATTGATTTTTTTTATGTACACAAGTCATTTAAATTTAAATTACTCAGTAACTATAGAAAAATTATAAAGTACAGATAATCAAAAAGAAGAAAATGAAATTCACCTATCATTCTATAATCCATATGCTGTGGACTGAATTTTATCTCCTTAAAGTCATAGATTGAAGTCCTAGCCCCAAATTTTGACTGTGTTTGGAGATATGTCCTTTAAGAAGATAATTATGGTTATGAGGTCATGAAGGTGGGATCCTAATGTGATAGGGCTGGTGTTTTTATAAAAGGAAAGAGATAAAAATGGGGGGGGGGACTAGGAGTATGTGTGCACAGAGAAAAGGCCATGTGAGGACAAAGAGAGAAAGCAGCCATCTGAAAACTAAGGAGAGAGGCCTTGGGAGGAATCAGCTACCAACTCGCCTCCAGAACTGAGATCTTAGACCTCCAGCCTCCAGACCTGAGAAATACATTTCTGTTGGTTAAACCACTCAGCTATGGTACTTTGTTATGGCAGCCCTGGTGGACCTATATTTATATAATTCATAGGATAGTCGATATGTTTTCTTCTAAACCTTTAAATGTAACTTAATATATCCATGTCTTCTCTTTCCAAAAAAAAAAAAAAGCATCATACAATACATACTGTTCTATATCTGCTTCACTAATTTAATACATCAGAAATATTTAATGTCACTAAGTCTTTTGTTACATATACAACATAATTTAATGGCAGTGTATTTGTTAGTTTTTCCATTGCTATGGCCAAAACAGGAACAACTTAGAGAGGGAAAAGTTTATTTTGGCTCACAGTTTCAGAGGTTCAGTCCATAGCCTGCTGACTCCAAAGCAGACATCGTGGTGGCAGGGTATTGTGGAGAAAAGTCACTCCATTCATGGTGGCTGGAAGCAGAGAGGGGGAGCGGAAGGGGTCAGTGACAGATAAAGTCTTCAAGACCATGCCCCACCTCTGAACCTTGCTGCATTGCCAACACATGAGCTTTTGGGGGGACATTCCATAGCCAAGCCATAATAGGCAGTGTATACAATTTATGAAGGTATGTCCTCATTTAGCTAATCCCCTCCTATTGAACATTTAGCTTGTTTCCAACCTTCCTCAATTATAAATGATATTGCATTAACTATCCTTTATAGCTATATATTTGCTTACATCAATGATTATTTCCTGGCCTTGGTTTTTAGAGATGGAATTACTGAGTCAAAGTAAATACGTTTGTAATACTGTACAGTTAACAGATCACTTTCAAAAGGGTTACGCCAATTTATGGTCCCCCAATAGGGCTCAAATGTGTCTTATTTTCTGTCCCTTCACCAGCACATCAGGGTCTTGATAGTTCTTTCTTCCAGAAGAGCTTTTCCCTAAGATGTCCTCAGTCCTCCTCAACCTCTCTTATTAAAGAAGTAACATGACCATTTGAGTAGTATTTTTTTTTAACTGTGGTAATATGAGCCATTAGTAGTTCATACAAATCAATTTAGTGTGTCATAAAAATCAATGTTTGTTTGTTTTCAATAAAATACTATATCAAAATAGCATAGCAAGCCGGGCGTGGTGGGGCACGCTTGTAATCCCAGCATTCAGGAGGCTGAGACCGGAGGATCCTGGTTCGCGGCCAGCCTCAGCTACCTAGTGAGGCACTCCGCAACTTAGTGAGACTTGGTTTCAAAATAAAGAATAAAAAATAGGGCTGGGGATGTAGCTCGGAGGTAGAATGCCCCTGAGTTCGATCCCCAGTACCACAAAAAAAAAAAAAAATAGCATAGCAAATATTTGCACTGCAAGTGGAAAGGTAATATCAATTTATAGCCTCTTTCACTTGAATATGTGTGCTGATAATACCTAGATTTCAATGGAACACCATTGTAAGATCAGGGTTTAGAAAGTTTGAAGAATACTAGTTAGTCATAGGCTCACTGGACCAAGGTCCAAGAGACTTGATTCAGGCATAATTTAGAGGGGATGGAAGCCAGGGGAATAAAAACAGATACATATCCTGTTTGGCCTTGGTGGAAATATGGTGCTGATGGAACTGTAATAAAACTCTCAAAGTTATGCAAAATTAGCCAGTAAAAGAATTTATAACATCAGTCATGGTTTTATAAGAGAAGAGGTTATATATTTCAGAGTGTGGCAAATAACATGTACCTCCCTTCTCCAAAACAACTTATTTTCATTGTGTCTATGGGAGTAGATCTGGCTCTGTCTCTAACCAGCTGCATTTGACACTCTGCAATCATTATTTGGGAATTTTTAATAATTTTTAATAAGAGACCCCATATTTTCATTTTGTATTGCATCTCATAAATTAGATAGCTGGTCACATCTATTAATTCAAACAGCATGCAGTCTTCCTGATAAGAAAGTTGAATTCTTTCCTTTGGCATGCTCAAAGCTGAAGCAGTAACTCTCAACAGTAGTGGGTAAGGTACAAGTTTCTTTGTGAGTTTGTGACAGACACCCCTACAAAGAATCAGCTGTGCACTAGAACCACATACAAGGGAATCGCAGGCCATTTAGAACTTTTGTTCAGCCCAAGGCTTGTGTTCAGTTGTTCCAGTCCCGGCTGGAGTCAATTGTCCAAACTGCATTCAACTCTTATAAAAAACAGGATGACCCACTTACAGCCACCTATTGTTGTACTGGTTAATTGGATGTGAAACATTCGCAGCAAGTTCTCAATAAAAGACTTAATAGAAAGATGAAGGCCATTGTTGGGCCTGAGTGTTATATTATAGCAAGCCTGCATTTAAAACACAAAGGTTGCTAAAAGATGATTAACAGGTAGAACAAAGGATACAGACTGTTTTATATTTGGAAAGGCCCCTATCTATTTAGGAATGGTAAACTATCTTTCTCCAGGAGAAATAAAGCTACTTGTCATCAAAAAGGTACAGGTGTAGAGCTTTGCAGTAGTGGAGATGTGTTTATACTATTTCTTTTGTGTTTCAGGGACTGGGAATAGGCCCAACTATGGAGCAGAGTCAGATAAATGAAAATCATGATGCTGGTCTCTTTAGAAATAACTGTGACACAATGGAGCCTATCAATCTTTACAGGCAGAATCAGCATTTATTATGCATCTACTAGGGTGGGGATGTGGCAGTGGCAAAGTGTTTGCCTGGGATGCAGGAAGCCCTGGGTTCAATTCCCAGCACTGGGGGTGGGGGGAAGTCAACCATTTAAAGGTTTTGAATTCTCTTTGCAGAAGTCACCAATCAGACCTAGCCCACATGAATGATCCTCTCCTCTGTGTGCCCAAAGCACTCCATCTCACCCCTTTCAAAGCACTTTTAATTCTTTAGTGCAAAGATTTTCTTCCTTATATGTCTGCTCTGACCTGTAAGATCCTTGAAGGTGAGTACTATGCTGTTATTTTTTAACCTCTGTATCCCTAGTCCTAGAATTGCGTTAAGTCTGCTGTAGATACCCAATAAATTTCTATAGGTAAGTAAAAGAACGAATGGCATATAATATGTAAAAAGCTCCCATAAATCAATAAAAGAGCACCAACCAAAAAGAAAAATGGGTAAAGCATATAAAAAGACAGTAGACTTCTAGAAGAGGAAGTATAAATGACTGCTAAACATATAAAAATACATTAAATCATAATAGGAACCATAATAAAAAGCAAAAAAGAGACAGTATACTGGCTATTAGGCACATTAAAAGACATTCAAACCCAATCATTATAAGATAAATGCGAATTAGGACCAGACTGAGCTATCATTTTTCATCTATCAGATGGGCAAAGACAAAAGTCGTTATGCTGGTAAGCGTGGAGAAAAAAAAGCACTTTCTATTTTGCTGGAGGAGATATAAATGGGTTCACTCTCTAAGGAGGACAAAGTACATGTGTGCATAACCTTTGAGCTAGCAATTCCACTTTTAGAAATTTATCCTAAAAGGCACATGTGTGAAGTGATGTTTGAACGCAGAGCTAACCTCACCTAGTATGCTCCAGACTGGTGTCACTTGGAATGCTTACTTACTAAGTAGTCAATACTGCTCCCCTGAACTCACACAGGACCCCACTGCTATCCTGCTGCCCAGCACTTCCCCAAGAACCCCCAGATGGTGCTGCAATCCAAGAGGCAATTGAGGCAAACACCTGCTGCTACCGGGGCCTCTGGGACCATGCTTCAGCACTATGGCCAGCATCACTCTGATTAATCAGTGCCTATGCTGAAATAGTTGATAAATATTTGGATATCACCCTATGTTCAAGGTTATTCACTGCAACACAGGATGCAATACCAAAACTTGGGAAACAGCCTAATCAATAGCTAATGTTTATTGGAGCCTATTCTAACTACTTGACATTGGTAACATAGTTCATCCTCACAACTTTAAGAAGAGGTATTATTATAATTCCCAATTTATGACAAGAAAACTGAAGCACAAAGAAGAATTTGCACAGGTCATAGAGCTAATAAGTGATGGAGCCAGAATTCCATCAAGGCAATCTGAGTCCAATGTTTATGCTCTTGCACGTCAGTACAGATTAATGAAATAAATTGGGATTTATCCATGGAATGGAATATTATGTGGCCATAAAGAAGATGGAAAAGTTCTTTATAAATTAATGGTGAAGCTGGGCGTGATGGCACACGCTTGTAATCCCAGCATTTGGGAGGCTGAGACCGGAGGATCCGAGTTCGTGGCCAGCTTCAGCTACCTAGTGAGGCACTCTGCAACTTAGTGAGACCCTGTTTCAAAACTAAGAATAAAAAATAGGGCTGGGGGTGTAGCTCGAATGTAGAATGCCCCTGAGTTCAATCCTCAGTACTGCAAAAAAAATTAATTAATCAATTAATTAATAGTGAAATGCTATCTAAGCTATACTTTTGAAAAGAAAGTTCAGAAAAAATGTGTATCATAGTTACCCAATTCATGGATAACACATATAAGTATGCATATATATTTACCACAAATGGGATATGTATCACACATAAACAGATGTGGCATGTGTATATGAAATCACAAATTAGATACTTAAAGTATGTTTATAATGGTAATATGTCTATAATGGTATATAAAAAACTTTTAACACTAGTTGCCTATGTCTGGGGAATAAAGTATCAGGAAAAATGTTTGCTGTGTGCCATCTGTAACTTTCAAATATATGCATGCATGTGTTGACTATTTTAGAAATTAAACTACAAATTAATAATTTAAAAGAGCGATATATCTGGGCATGGTGGCTCACTCCCATAATCCCAGTACTTGGGAGGCTGAGACAGGAGCATTGCAGGTTCGAGGCTAGCTTCAGCAACTTCACAAGAGCCTCAGGAACTTAGTAAGACCCTGTTTCAAAATAAAGTAAGAAAGAGCTGTGGATGAAGCTTGAAGGTAGAATGCCCCTGGGTTCAAGCCCTAGTACCTCCCCCCTTCCAAAAAAAAAAAAAAGTGGTGTTGTTGTGGGATAACCTGATCCCACTAGTGGGTCTTTGGCCTCCGTGATAAAAAGAATTTTAACACGTGCCAGTCAGGAACAAAAAGTAGGAATTTATTTAGGAAAATAAGGGGATGGGGAAGAAAAACAGGTGAGCAGACATCTTCCTGTCCCGATGGGCTTCCCAGGTCCAAAGAGAGGGACCGAGGTGTGGCAAAACTCCTTCTTTTATAGGCTTTTAAGAGGGGTGGGCACAGAAGAAGTCTGGACCTCCTCCTTCTTCAGGTATAGGTGGAGATGGGTAGGCAGTCCGAATTGAGCCCTTCCTCTTCCTCAGGTTTCAAGATGGGTCTTGACCTTGGCTGTGAATTTCCGGTGTCCTTTTAGGCCCAGGCTCCTAGGTGGGGGGCAGGGCCTAAGGAACTTCCAAAAGTGGAATGGAGGCTGCCGAGCTTCAGTTCCAGGTGTTTATATTAAAGTGATATCTTTACTTTTCCTTCCCACTTGTCTCCTTCCTGCCTACTTATTTCTTCTATCCTACATCAGTGTGACTTGTACCTAAATCTCTGAGTCAGGAAGCCAAGAGAGCTTAGAGAATAAACAGAAGTATACATCTGGTCAGAGATGGGTGAGATTCCAACTTCCTAATCATTAGGGAGAGGCTGCACATTTGGACAGAGCCTTCAGAGATCGTTGTGAGGCTATCTGCAGAGGGGAGGTGGGGCATCTAAGGGTAGAGGCAGAGATTAGGAGGCTGTGACAAATTTTACAATAGTGAGCCACAGCTAAGGTGAAGGTCGTTGGCAGAGGCAGGTGAGCCTGTGTGACCTGAGTATGGGGAGATTGGGAGGGGCTGTCGGAGCAGCAGGAGGCAGAGTGCAGGTTAGAAGTCAACCCAGTGTTGCACACTCTGGGGCAATTTGAAAGAATACCAACTATAGATGCCCAAACCTGTCCTGCCCCCACATCCAGCGCTAACAAGGAGTTAAGCTGTGGAGCTTAACTCCAAGCCCCAAGGGACGGGGCAAGAAACAAAGAAGTAATTGAAGGGTTGGGAGAAAATAGGACCAAGGAAGAATGGCTCAAGGAGCTGCGATTGTCGGTTCTGAAGGAGGACAATTACTGTCCCCTGTCTGCTGACTGTCTTACCACTCATTGTGAGTGGATGGTGACCAGCTGTTCTCCGCACAAAGACAAAGAGGGAAAAGGGCTTCAACTGCAGTGAGGGAGAGCAATCGCAATGCGATTCGGAGGAAATCTTTGTCAGAAGAAAACAAAGTTGCTAAATACCAAGGAGGAAACAGACTGGGAGGGAAGATGTGGTCTTGCAGTCCCTCCCTCTTGATTAGACTTGAGAGGGTGCAAACCAACTAGCTTTGAATTCCCATTCTGCAAGGCACCTTGGTCCCCTTCTCTGCATCTTAGCATCTTTGTTCTTAAGCTGGAGGAAATAATACCTACCTCAAAGTGCTGTCAGAGAGTGAGAAAAGACGTCCTGTGTTTACAGCATTTACAATGGGACTCACCTGTAGAGAATGCTCAAAAATAGCAGCTATTGTGCTTTAGGGGAAAAGAAACGGTGTCCATTAGCCAAAGATGTGTTAAGTGATTCACATAGTCACCTTGAGATGGTCCCTGAAGGGGTTTTGATTCAAGAAAGCATTCCAAGTGCCTCATCAATAGTTCTATGTACACAGTTTCATAATAAAAGCTTAACTTTTCTGGAATAAATATCAGGCCATCTTTTTTGCTTTGATAGGAAGGAGTCCTGGTATTGACCATTTTCTCCAAAATCACATTTCTAACAACCTCATCCTCTGGAAAAGTATAGTGCAGATTGGAGTTTTTCCAAGAACTTCAACTATGACCCACAGTGATAAATGTCATATCATAACATACTGCAAAGGCACACTATTCATACACAGGTGACCAAAATGAAGGCTTGCAAGAAAATACTTATGCTTTCAATGTGCCACCTGTCTTGATATTTTCTATTATATTTTACTATTTCATTCTTTTAAAACACATGCCTTAGCTATGTGTGGTGGCACATGCTTGTAATTCCAGTACTTGGGAGGCTGAGACAGGAGGATTATAGGTTCATGGCCAGCTTCAGCTACTTAGTGAGGCTCTCCTCAATTTAGTGAGACCTTGTCTCAAAATAAAAAATAAAAAAGGATTAGGGGTATAGCTCAGAGGTAGAACGCCCCTGGGTTCAATTCCCTGTACCATCAAAACAAAACAAACAAAACCAAAACCAAAGGATTTGACCCCCTAGATTGCTTCTATGATCCACCAGTGTGTTGGGACCCAGTTTTTTGGTTATGTTTTGGGGTACTAGGAACTGAGCCCAGGAGTACTCTACCTCCAAGATACATCTTCAGCACTTTTCATTTTTTATTTTGAAACATAGTCTTGCTACGTTGCCGAGGGTCTTACTAAGTTGCTAAGGCTGGCCTTGAACCTGCAATCCTCCTGTCCCAGCCTTCCAAGTACTGGGATTACAGCTGTGTGCCACCAAGCCCGGCTGTGACCCACAATTCTGTGTAAAGTTTCAGAGCTGCGATTCCTGATCCAGGCAATGCTGAGCAAGTTTCTTATTGCTCTGAGGATCTACTTGCTCATCAGTTAGGAAGGGATTCAGTTATTTATATCCTACCATCTCGTGAAGTTTAGGGTAGGACAGAAAGTTCACTGCGCCTAATATTTAACTAATATCCCCTCCTCAATAAAAGTCAATTATGTCATTAAATATCTCCACAAAGTCCTTCACTAAAACTAGGCTTCAGTCCCAGTCCAGAGCCATCCTAGCTGTTATCACCAACATCACGTTCTCATCATCAAACCAGACTGCTGGGAAGAATGTAAGAACAAAGGACAACATGAGCAGGACATCAACGCAAGAGACCAGAGCACTCCAAAATCCACCAGAAGACTGCACTCAGTACTGAAACCCAAATGGGAACGAGCACTCAAAGCTGCAGAAAGAGCCAGGCAAGGTGGTGCACACCTGTAATCCCAGCTGCTCAGGAGGCTGAGGCAGGAGAATTGCAAGCTCAAGCCTATGTTGGGCCAATTAGACCCAGTCTCAAAATAAAAATTTAAGAAGGGCTGCAGATGTAATTCAGTGCTTGCCTAGCATGTGTGAGGTGCCCGGTTCAATCCCCAAAATGAACAACAAACAAAAAAAGCTTCTGAAAGAATCAAATAATGTCCTATATCCTTCATTTTAAAGGCAGAGAAAAGTAGGGCGTGGTAGCACACACTTGTAATTCCAGTACTTGGGAGGCTGAGACAGGAGGATTGCAGATTCAAGGCCAGCAAACCCTATGAGTAGTGTGCCATGGTCAGCGAAGAATCTACTACAGCCGGGCGTGGTGGCGCACGCTTGTAATCCCAGCATTCGGGAGGCTGAGACCTGAGGATCCGGGTTCGCGGCCAGCCTCAGCTATCTAGTGAGGCACTCCGCAACTTAGTGAGACTCGGTTTCAAAATAAAGAATAAAAAATAGGGCTGGGGGTATAGCTCGGAGGTAGAATGCCTCTGAGTTCAATCCCCAGTACCGCAAAAAAAAAAAAACAAAAAAACAAAAAAAAGAATCTACTACAGGTACAATCTGGAACAGAGTCCTAACATGGACCAAGATTTATCCTCTTACCAGCTTGACAGAATGGAAAATAGGATTCCTTTTCATGGCCTTGAGTTTCTGAGGGGTGTGTGTGTGTATGTGTTGCTAAGGATTGAGCCCAGGGGCATCCTACCACTGAGCTACACCCTCTGCCCTATTTTATTTTGAAACAGGATCTTGTTAAGTTGCAGAGGGCCTCACTAAGTTTCTGTGGTCAGCCATAAATCTGTGGTCCTCCTGTCTTCAGCCTCCCAAGAACTGAGATTACAAGCCTGCACCACCACCCCCGGCTTGGTCTGAGTTTTAAACCTGCTTCCTCACAGATCCTACATCTCGATATCAGTAGTACTTCTGCAGTTGTAACTGAAACCTTCCTTCCTGGACCATGCAGTCTGTGGCCTTTGAGAGCATATCATCTTCTAGGTCCTGTTAATGTCTCCCCTGGTCCAGCTCAGCCAATCAGACTCTACCCTTTGGGTATATGCTCCTGGGTTGGCATCTTACAAGCAGGACTAGGACAATAAGCTAAAGATTAGTGGATATCTATATTAATCTCTGGGATTTGATGTTTCAGAAATAAATTCACACTGGTACGACAATGATTCATCACCATATATCATACTGGGAGGACACAGGACAAGGTGATACTTTGGGGAGACATGTTTCACCACAGTATGATGAACTATTTCAGATATAAGATGTTGCCAACCCAGCCCTCTCTTTCCTGTCTCTAGGGAAAGGAAGTGAGTATGTCTGTATCAGGTTTGGAGATCAGATAGTACAGATAAAGCTGAAAAGACTGAGGCTTTGTTATTTTATCAAAGCCCATTTTCAAAGCATTATCTCTCCCTGCTACTGTGTTTATCAAAGAGAATCAGATTATCATCAGAACCAGGCTCAGTAATATTTTATAAAGAAAGCCAGATCATTATTCATTGGGTTTTAATTACTGCTTTTAATTTTGCCAATGCCTCCTCCTTTAATTTTTTTCCTTTGAAGAAAATTCTTGCAAGTTTCTCCCTCTTTTCTGAGTTTATTGTTATCTATGAATACTAAATGCTTGACTTATTCACATTTCTTTCTTAATTGATTTTCTAATTCAGCTCTAAACATCAGTGTTAATCATTTTGGTAATACTTTCTCTGTAAGTCCATAGCAAATGATCAAGTACAACTAATCATGGGCTTTTTATTAATAGCTGATTTGTTAAAGTATTGTGTTTATAACATAATATTAAGCCATTCAGTCAGCCATAGTGGCACACTCCTGAAAACCCAGTACTTGGGAGGCTGAAACAGTAGAATCTCAGGTTTGAGGCCAGCATCAGCAACTTAGTGAGATCATGTTGCAAATAAGTAAGTAAATAAAATAAATAGACATGGTGGTGTAGCTCAGAGGTAGAATGCTCCTTTGTTCAGTCCTTGAAGAAGAAGAAGAAGAAGAAGAAGAGGAGAAAGAGGAGGAGGAGGTGGAGGAGGAGGTGGAG